>VXBU01011050.1:54103-92791 GCA_013400315.1 Bombycilla garrulus
AACCAAACAAAAAGGCAATCATCAAAAGAAACAACCAAACCCCAAAGCCTCATGAGGTATTCACAAAGGCAATTTTACATTTCATGGCAGTATATAGTTTTTCATACTATTTTGCTACTATACTCTTTTCAAGAAGAAAACAGGTTCAAGTTTTATGCACACAATGGGGTGCATTCTATTTTTTTAAAAGCTATTTCAAGTTCAGATTAACACACTAAAAGCCCTAAGCCTGATGAGGCACTGGGTACAGCACCCCAAAGGGCAGGCTGCACAGAAGCACAGAACGGTTTGGGCTGGAAGGGACTTTAAAGATGATCCGGTTCCAACACCCTGCCACGGGCAGGGACACCTTCCACCACACCAGGGGCTCTCAGCCAGCGCTGAAGCCACTCAGGCTTCTGCTACAGTTACACTACAGGGGTTACTCAGTCAAAAGAAAAGCAAACCAAGAACATTAATGACATGCAACGGAGAGTTTAATTAAAACATGCTCTCTGAAGGGAAAAGAAGCAGATGAAATCTGCCAAGTTGTGTAGCACCTGAGTTAGTGAAGGTCCTGGGAAAGGTGGCAGCTGCTCACTGGATGGAGTGCCAGCCGGAAGGTCAGAACCTACGGGTAGCACCTATGGATAACGGAGAGGAAACGCGCGTCCATCAGACATCAGCCACAGCAGGATCACACACTGCCCTATTCACTCACGATACAACACAAGCCTTCACTTTCCTCTTTAGAGAGCTCCTTCCTGGACAATTAGCATAGAGTCTTTAGGGACTTCTGCAACCAAATCGGGGGAAGTTTGCTCTGGTTTTGTTTTATAACCAAGATTATCCTTGAGCAGCCACAATTTCCAGTTTACAGATATTCTACAAGCTGTAGTATCCAGGAACAAAGTATCTTGGGGATATTATTTTCAAGTCTGGAAGAAACGCTAAAATAATTCTTCCAAGAAGCTGAATTTCTAAAATGGTGCAAGAACGTACTCAGTCTCCTTACAAGAGATCTATGTTAAGTGTCCACCAGAAACAGTGAGCTGCATGCTTCCAGAAAATTGTTCCAAGCAACATGACCTGAGAACAGGAACTGTCAGTGCCTGAGGATGTCCCCATTTGCAGAGAAACAGATTTGTAGAGCTCTCTTTTGCTCCATCACTTGTTTTTGAGCCCGAGGGGTGTTGATGACCCCCAGAAGGTGATTAGGCCATGCAGCCAGGTAGGGGACATCATCCAGGTTAGGTGGAGGAGGTTAGAGAGACTGGAAGGGTTAGGAGGAGGCATCAAAGCCTCCTCACCAGGTCAGACAGCACATTCCAGTTAGTCATTTCCATGTTAGGGAAGTGGGGAGTTCTAGAATTAACCCATCAGACAATTGGCAATTCTCAGTGGCAGGGCCCATGAGGTGTGAGCACACACACAGCACGCTGCTGTATGGCCACAGCCTTTTCCAGAGGCACTGCTGGCCCACAGGTGCTACCACAGCTTCAGCTCACGCTGCAATCTGCAGAGGGGCTGCTGTGAAGGGGCACTCCAGAGCTATCCATCCTCCCAAACACATTTCAGCAGGAACCAGCCCGAGGTGCATTAGCTCAACTTTTTGTGCAGGAACACATGTGAGGATGTTACCCGCTCTGAGGCAGGATGAGTTTTTAAGCTGTGGTAACTTCATCATTTAGTTTATAAATATGAGGCAAAATGTACTTTAAATACATTTGTAAGACAAGCTGAAATACATTTAACTGTGTAGGTTAAGAGTTTGGCCATAAACAAAATAAATACACAGCCAAAGAGTCTAGCAAACCCCAGAAGGCTAAAGCAGTAAGCTCCTTAATGCTCAACAACAGCACAAAGTGAAACTAAAATTAAGCTTCGTAAAAAAACAAGCTAAATTATAAATGAAAATTTCAGAGAGGATGTAGGATTCCTACAACTGACAATCAAAAACCCTGTAACATTTATTATATTTAAACCCAAGTCTTTGTAATTACAGGTTTGCAATCAGCAATTTTCTAACTGCTCCAACTGTTCCTGAACACACACCAGTTCCCATTTTTTTTCCTGCTTTTTCTTTTCTAATTTTCAATTTCATTGAAATATGAATGGATGCCCCTGTGTCTAGATTTCCTTATCAACTTTTTTGGTACATATTCCCACTCTTCCACAGCAGAGATTTCCTACTGTCTGACTACAAAGAGTAGGAAAGACTATTAATGAATGGAGATGCTGGGAGTATTGACTCAATCTGAATGGCCTGAAAGTGGTTCATTAGCAAGGCTGGCTAAAGACAACCAACACAAAGTGTTGATGAGTACAAAAAAACATTAGAGAAACAAAAAGAAGCAAGTATTAAAAGTTTTTGCTTTGTTAAACACCCAAAAGTTTCTTCAACTTATTTCCATTTAAGCGCTACCTTTCAATTTAAGGAAAGGACTACCAAAATAGTTTAAAATACTGAAATGTGCTGTATGCTCATGGCAGACATTTAAAAGAAAATTATTATATTGATATATACGTTAGTGAGCAGGTAACACATCCACAGCACCTCTCAAGTTGTTACTGTGAGTCATTATTTTTTTGTGAAAGAGTGTTTTGCTTATAGAGCATGAGTCAGTAAAGAAAAAAACCCAAAAGTTTGTTTTCAGGTATCTTCTAAATTTCTCAAAATCCTGCTCTCTTAATCTAACATTTAAAAGGAAAAGACTATCCAGGTATCAAATAAGCAGTAGAGAACTTTAAAAAAAAAACCAAACAAACTCCTTCAGTCAGGTTCACCCTTGACTGCAAGGAACAGGCTCATGACAGGAAGCAAAACTACACTATCTGAAATCCACCACTTTGTGAAATATACAACCAACCATCTCAGTCTAGTGGTCATGTACAAGATAAAAAGCTATTTAAATTTTGACCTCTAAATTCTATTTGAAAAAATCAGTACCAAGAAAAAAACCCAAACAAGCACAAAAAGCAAACCACAGTTGCTTCACTCTATAGTTTAGGAAGAACTAACAGTGAGATAAGAGACATCTCTCAGAACCATAAAACAGAACTGGACATTTTTTGCCCATTAGGGACAAAACAGAACACCTCTTGGGACACAAGGCATAAACCTTTCAATACTACATTAAATGAAGCAACTTCTTTCTGAAGAAATACTGCGCTTTACAGAAAGGACCCTGCCCCAGGAGGCCGTTTCCCACAAGGCTGGACATGCCCACAGCCGTGTTTCTTACCGGGACCCTGCTGAGAGGGGGCTTTCCGGGCGAGCTGCCCGCCTTGGCGGCGGCGACGCTGCTCGGGGCCGACATGTAGCCGGCCGGGGTGAGCGCCGGCCCCGGCGTGGCCACGGGAGTCAGCAGCGGCAAACCAGCGGGGCCCAGAGGCAAGCTGCTCGGAGGGATACAAGTGCTAATGGAGGTCAGGGGTTTGCTCGGCGCCACGGCGGTGGTCGGGACGCCAGGAACCACCGTGGTTTCCATCAGCAGCGAGGTCTCCAGAGACACCGACGGGTGCACCGTGCCCACGTTGCCGTGCTCGCTGAAGAGGGAGCGCAGCTTCTCCTCCAGGGTCTTGATGTCATCGATACCAGGGGCTTTAGACTGGGCATCGGCATCGGCCTCCAGACAGTGAACGTGAGGCTGGTTGGGCAACGGAGCTGGCTGAGGCTGGCTGTGGATCAAAGTCTGCTGTACTGCAGGCAAGTTGGCGACCGGCTGCGGCAAGACACCGGGTAAGGGAACCTGGGGCAACATGGGCGTTGCTCCTGAAATCTGGGGCAGGACAGGCGTCGATGTAATTCCTGACGGAACAAGTAAGGGATGGATCACCGGCTGAGAGACTGAACCACATATGCTTGATGCTACCGAGGACGACAGAGGTGCAGAGATGGGAAGAGATAAGCCAGCTGCATTGCAGGGATGGGATTTATCCAGAGAGTGCCCACCCTCAGGTAGTGACTGTGGAGCGCTGACGACCGTCGTTTCTGCCAGACTGGACACGGAGACACTGCTGCTGAGCTGGGGAAGCTGCAAAGCCACGTTCTGAGCCAGAGAGAGGGCAGCAGACGTCTGTGGTGCCGCCATGCTGCTCACGATCTGAGGAGCAGACTGAGATGTCACAGCTGGTGCAGCAGCACCGAGAGCAGTGACCCCAGGAACCTGGGCAGATGGCAGAGACGCCGGTGTGCTGATACTGGGAGCGATGTCTGCAGCCACTGGCTGGGCAGGCTGGGATGTGGCAGATAAGGAGAAAGCAGCAGGGGCGCTGGCAGCGACACCCGTCGATTGCTGTCCAGGTTGTGAGGCTGGAGGGGGAGAAATAGAGCTTGGCACACTTGTGCTTGGTGCAACTCCAACAGCTGCATTTTCTGAAGGCAAAGTAACAGATCCTGGCAGAGAAACACCAGTGCTGGAGGAAGCAGACACTGAAGAAGTAGCCACGGATGCAGGAGGTGCACCACTGCCCGCCATGGTGGAAAGCGCGGGTGGAAATGGTGGCACTGTTTGATTGAACACTGGAGGAGCTGTGCTAGGTCCTTCTGCCATCTGAGCATGGCCCAGCTCAGAGAAAGCTTGCTGCAAGCTCAGTGATGATGCTGAGTGGGAGAGATTCATTCCAGGACCATGTACAGGAGAGGCTGCAACTGGAAGAAAAGAAAATTATCAGTCCACCTGAAAAAGTTCATTACACCATTATTGTCTATGGCTACACTAAGACTACATTTAGTTCTTAGCATTAAAAAAGACCAACAACAAACCAAACAAAAAACCCACACCAAAACAACAAAATACACAAATCCAGGCTTATACTAAAATGCAAAATCAAGGTTTCAGAGTCTTGCAGACAGGTCATCAGCAGCTTTCCTCCAAAACTCCTGCATGGTATGACCCCAGTTACGGTCACCTCCTACCAGCACAGTTCCCTACTTCCCCAAATACTTGGAGAGGTCCTCAGGAACAGTTTAGCTAACCAGCTTCACAGTTTTGATGAACATGTCTTAGGTGCCAGCTTTGAAGAGTCTGGCCAGCTCACCCATGTCTGACGTTTCGTTTCCTCCAGCAAGACCAGACGTGAAAAAGCTCTGTTCCTTCAGCCGGCTCTCGGGGACCGGGCTCACAATGAATCGTCTTCCCGCAGAATGAACAACCTGGGTAAAGGAGCTAGAGGGAACCCCTAAACAAAAAGAAGGGGGATGTTTAGTGACACAGGGCTGTAACTAAACACATAACCTGCAATATGGAATGTGCACTCCATCATACAAAATAAAAACTTGGCTGCACCCATCTGCTGAAACAGAAAAAGGTAACTGTCGAAAAAAAATCACAAATGACTTACCTATTCTTTGTGGCATGGAAGATGTAGGATCTGGCTGTTTGAACTCTAATTTCTGTAAAGTAAGATAAAATTTAAACTTCTATTCTGAAACAGAAACCCACAAGATAGTTCTTAAAATGCTAGCTTACTGAGATGTGGGCATTTAAGGGAAGCAGTACCTGGGACCCAAGCACCATCACCAAACTAGAGGAATTCTGCCTAGATCAGTGTCAGCTACAGTGCTTTTAGATAGTCTCAGCTTAGTGACTGTCAACGTAACAACAAATTGATCTAAAAATTCTTTCGGAAATCCAGCTGATTTCCTTGAACGTCCAGCAGATAAATGGATGTTCCAAACTAGCTGTAGGTGTAATTAAGGCAGAGATTCAGGAAATGTCACTACCTCCAGCACCCAGCAAACGGTTTCAAAACCTGTGTTTCCTAACCGAGCTATCCAATCTCTTAGTACTTCACTGGGTGGAGGGCCTGAGGCTCTCAGAGTTTAGTGAGCAGCACAGGGTTGGGGTTTTACTGTCCTCCCTCACAATAATCTCAAATCCAAGAAGCATCAGCATTTAAGACTGTCTGTTTAGTGGACTGTTAGGAGATTCAGCAGCTTCAGAAGTCTTCAAACACACCAAAAAGTAAGAGGTCTGTTATTTAGCTTTCTAACTTAATTTTAGGCACTCACTCTGATACGAAGCTTTGTCTTTCTGTCTTTTAATTAATGATCTTTGATATCTGTCACAACAGGAGGTTTCTATCTCTAACTAGCTCTGCTCACAAAAGCATACCACCCAAAATGGAAGGTACCACGAGCTGAGGCAGTGTGTCCTCCACGTACCTGTGACCCTGGGAAGAAGCCGTCATCTTTTGTCCGCATGCTCTCCAGGCCCTGATCCCCTTCTGGCTCCACGCTTGCGTCCTCACTGAGCATTTCATCTGCCTTCTCAATGATCTCTCGTACCTGTTCTACAAAGGAGTCTCGCTCTGTTGATAAAATAAACTCATTCTGCACCTGCAAAAGAACAAAGCAACGTTCATTTCCCACAAACAATTTCAAACCAATATGTTGAACAACTACTATTTACTCTTGGTGCTAATGTTTGTCTTCCCCTTGCTGTTCTTCTAAAAGATATCTTACCATAATTGTAGCTATTTCCTCAGGGTTATCACCATCCAAATCAAATTTGAAAGTAACCATTTTCCGATTGTGTGTCTCCAGCTGGCATTCCACTACTCGATCACCTTTGTTTGAAACCTAAAGCAAAGCAGATAATACTTCAAACCAAAAAAGCACAAGAATCTAAGTTCGCTGAGATTTTAAAGTTCACTATGACAAACTAACAGGAGCGGTATAATACAAACATGTTCTATCTTCCCAGTCTAATCAATGGTGCCATGTAGTGCGTGTTTTCTGTCTGAGGATACACTGAATATTCTGGAACAGTCTGTGGAATCACTGGCAGCTAAGCAAGCCAATTTTGCCATAGCTCATGCTCCAAAAAGCTCTTAGTAGATGATATTTGGAATGCTTGCAGAGGCTCAAAACTGCATCATTCCTATTGAACTGTCCCTAAAATAAGAAAGACTCACATTTAGAATTCTCAGCTTCGGCCTAGACGTCTTCTCATGGCGCGAGCGGCTGCGCACGGACCTGCGCATGTGACGCTTGGTCGTCCTCCCCTCGTGCCTGCCACTGGACGCTGGCACGTTCTCGTTGCCATCGCTCAGGCCTGAGGCAACATCAGAATGTGCACTGGAAACAAAAGGCAGCCTCCTGTCAGTACCCATGAACTCCTTAACTGCAACACTACTCGTCAACCTGCCACACCACACTGTGTTCTGGAAGTGGCAGATGTGTGTTAACCAGCGAGTAGAGGAAAGGAGTCCTGTCAACACTTCGGGTTGCTTAAACTGAAATTCTAACTGTAATGATTTTGCTGCACCTCTTGCAAGCTGAGTCGTACAAATCTATCTAATGTTTTCAAGCTATTTGAATTCTGTTTAAGTGCCAAAAGGAGAAAAGACCTGTCACTTATGACCTATTTTGATGTGATAAATAAAAAAGTTAATCGCTATACATAAACCTCCATGACTCTGCTCTTCCTCTAGGAACTTTAGTTACTCACATCCTCAAGAACACTCCCAGTGAAAAAAAAATATATCCCTGGTGAAAAAACGTATCTAAAGATTATCCACGGAAGTGTAATCTCACCCATGATATTGAAGCTCAGTTTGGTGAAGAGAAGCAATGCTCACCTATCCATAGAAGAAGCCAAAGGGGTGGACTGAGCAGGCTGTGTCACTGGCAGAGTCTCTGAAGAGGCAGTCTGTGAGACTCCCTGAGAACCCTATGGGTAGAAACCTACAATCAAGAACACCCCCAACGAGCACAGTTCCTCCTCAAGCAACCCAGTAGTCTTCAGTGTTTCCTCCCAAACCAGTTGTAAAGCTGAAAGCTCTGCCTTTTTAGAAGTTTAAACAGCTGGCATCTAGGAGAGCTTTAGTTTACAGAATACTCTAGAGCAAACTGCAGTGAAGCCAAACGTCGTCTGAGGAGGGGTGAGAAGAGGAAACCAGCCACACGTCCCTTCTACTGCCACATGTCACTACAGCTGGCCATGCAGTCACAGTCTTACTAACAGAATGTGCAAAAGGCAAGCCAATGCAGAACACAAAGACAAGTCCAGTTCTCCCTGCAAGAACCACACTGCAGGAAACAGACATAATGACAGATTCCCAAAGGCTATCGATTGCAGCTTGTCTTTGGTATGGCAAAAATGTTCTACAGTACTAGCAAGAAGTGAAGTGTTTTACTGCTTTTTGCCTGCAGGATGCACACTCACTTCCCAACAGAACAACCAGTGGCAACAAGGTCCCCACATTGGCATGACATTCTGCTGTAAGAAAAAGGTAATTTGAAATATTAACTTCCAACTGAAGACAAGCACAGAAGGGATTAGTTCCCCACAGAGATACACTGTTGCACGACTCAAACATCCAAAATCTATTGTTGCATTACGTTCCATGTATTTACCTCCACAACTGCCTGCTGAGAGGAGGCAGACGAGGCCTGCTGGGCTAGACTCACAGGAGGCTGGGGCACCTGAACCTGTCCTCCCAGGCTGCCCACAGGAACGAGAACATTCTGCTCCCCATAGGGCTGCACAACAGGAGCAAGGTAGCCTGGCTGGGCCATTGCATCAGCGGGCAGGGGAGGGGACAGCACAGCAGAAGGCATGCTGGCAGAGGCCACGGCCGACGAGGGCGGGTTGGAGTCCCCCGCGTACTGCGGGGTCAGCCGAGACGGGAAACCCTGCAACAGAAACGAGGGAACCCAGTCAGTGAACGGCACAGCTCATCAGCAAACAAGGCAGCAGTAACACACGTATCAGTTCCAGGGGCACGTTCCAACCTTCTGTACTTGTTCAAGCACTCCCAGAATCTTCCCAAAGAAGTGGAGCAAACTGCTCATGCAGCCAGCATGCAAGTCACCATGCCCAAACAAGCAAATTCCCACTCATAGTCCCAAGTCTCAGGCAAAACAACCTTCATCTCCCAACTTCCGCAGCTGCCTACATGGCTTAAGATTTTAAAGCCTGAGATTAGAGATGAGCTTGAAGAATTTTCAGGCTGAACAACTACGGCTCAGATGTTATACAACTGCTGCTGATTCTTGAGATTAAATAGCAAAAACACTCCTGCGTTCTTCCTGTCCTCTCGCAATGAGCTGACCCAGAAACAAGGAACACTTCTATCATTATTCAGGTTGCCATTTCACAGTGAGTGATCACAAAGTCGCTGAAGCAGTCTGTGCCCACCAGTCCAGCAGTTCACAACCAGCACCAGGTACTTACGTCACATCCGAGATCCACGCTGCCTACCTGACTGCTGTCAACTCCCTGTCCCACCCCTTCCCAGACTTGGAATGAAATACTGACATTACTGAATATGCTGCCATTGATTGTCTTTGCAACACACATCTCCTAGTTTTAAAGTTACAATTTCTTATTCTCTTTTTGCCCAAGCTGGGGATCTCATGAATATATAGCTGTCCTCTCTCACACAGTGGCTGAGCAAAGCCCTGCGCTATGGTTCTGTCATTTTAGACAAATTCCAGTGCCAAATATGAAAAAAATCAAAACACATGGTTGTCCAAGGACTTATTTCTTCTCTCCTCCTTAGAATGGTTCTTTACCACAGTACAAAACTTATCCTAGTGGCTTCATGGCTCTCATGTGAGAAGTGAGCTGGCCAGGGCACACGGCTCAGAGCTGGTACCGCAGAGGAACGGGCAAAAACGTGGAGAAGAGGTCTGCTGGCTTGCAACAATACCTGGTAAAGAGCATCTCCAGCAGGAAGTGGAGCTTCAGCAGCTTGTCCAATGCTGACTGGCAATCCCACGGCCTGGACAGCCGGCTGCAGGAGAAGCTGGCTGGGCAGCTGGGCCACGGGCTGCAGCAGCGTGGGCAGCTGGCTGGGGACAGCGCTGGGGGCCACGGGGACAGCGGCCGCCGCGGCAGGCGGGGCCAGGCTGAGCAGGGGCTGGCTCATGCCAGCTGCCATGGACAGGGGCAGCGGCTGGAAACCCGCCTGGGCCACCGTCACGTGAGGAGCCGCCACCGGCAACTGAGACACCGGGAACTGGGGGACCACGGAAGTCGGCAAGGCCTGTCCCACGGGCAGGAAATGAGAGCCAATGGGGACTGATGGGGCAACTGAAGGCTGAGGGAGAGAAGATGCTGCGACAGGTAATTGAGGCTCGCCTTGGATGATCGACACTGGTTGGGAAACAGGAAGCTGGGGAGGTAAAGAAAATAGAGATAGAATTTTTTTTTTAAAGCAGGGTTGCGGAAAGCAGAGTTTTACACATTAGTCAAAGAAAGCATTATTCAAGTTACGGCGCTCTGTTAAAGTGGCTGGGGAGCACAGTTGGCAGAGTGGCTGGGAAGCTGGCTGGAGTTCCAAACAGTCCTCACTTTGCAACACTTCCCTTGAAGAGCTCAACAGGCTCTCGAAACAGACACCCACAGAGGGTGAAAGAGCAACGTTTGAATACCCTGAAGCACTGATTTATGCGTAAACAGAATCAAATTTCCCTCAGCTCTGTCCCCAGACCCAAGCCTGCCTTCTTACAGCAAAGAAGTGCAAATCTTACGACAAATCTGTCAGCTTTGAGTATGGGGACTAAGGCAAAGGAGAATCAAAACCCACTGCGCCAGCATTCAGAGAATGGCAGGGAATATGTCAATTAAAGCCAGCAAACAATGCAACTGGAAAAGCAGTTTAGATTAACAAGCAACAAAACAGTTTTAAAAACAAATTTGCGGCTCACACGTTCAACAGAGATATGAGCCAAATGAAGCAATATTCAGTAACAGAAGCTTCTTGATCAGGAAGTAAAGGAGAAAAGCTGAGTAAGAAAGATGACAGAATGAAGAAAGGAGTCCTATAGTTCACTACCTAAATAAGTGAAAATATTTTACACATGTAATGGTGCAGAAGACAGACAGTGGATGGGAAACAGAAATGGTAAGTTCCTGAAACGCCGTTCACAGTACTACTCATCACTATGCCTCCTGGTATTTTTGACAATTTAAAGATCTTTGTGCATGGAAGTGCTCTCCTTTCCTCAAATTACTCACAACTGCCACGTGTAAAAGGGTTTCCAACACATTTTCCAACAAAACTGACAGTTATAATACAATAAGAATACTCTTGTTTGAATGAATGTTTTGAAACCATTAGGAAAGATGACAAAAGTGAAAGCAGCAGCAGCATTGAATCTACCAGCTGTGAAAAAGAAAAAAAAAAGTCTTCTGCTAGAAAGAATTTAGTTTACCTGTGTCCCAGCTGCTGCCTGAGGCATTGGCATGATCTGGGAAGGCTGAGTTTGAGAGACAGTTTGTGCAGGAGTGGTACTGGCAGAAACTGAGGGCTGCTGCAGCTGGTATTGTCCAGGCTGTTGGGAAGAGGCTGGCTGCTGTGCACTCTGTAGCAGGGAAAAGAAGAAGCTGTATTATTCCCCAACAGAGGCTTCTTAAAGCATATCCTACTTAAATTCTGTTTTTACTCTCTCCTAAGTGATATCAGTGGTTCTTCAGAATATGCCAAGTCAGTTAAGCTTTAGCAATTACTTATTAGCATTACTAATACAATTCCATTATTGACACTAAATCTTGCGAGAGAATTCTTTCACCTGTGAAACCAAGAATGAAGATCCTATAAAGGAAGACAAGGCAGTTAAGAGAAGAGAATGCTGCAGATCAGATTTCCAGTTAGAAGAAATAATGAGAATGAAGTCTGCCTGTCTGGACAATCTAATCCGCAAATCCTGACATGTCTCCCCTTGAACAGGACCAACACTGCAAGCTCAGGTGGAAGCTGGGGAAGACAGGCATAGGAAAACAAGCATTAACATGATTTTTAAAATAAATCTCAAGGTCAGTGTGTATCTCACACCATGTTAGACCGGGTGAGAACCATAGAATTCCTCTGCTGCAAAACCACAGGTCAAATGGTGACCGAGATAGTTAACTGCTCTTAAGAGACATCAAATTATACACTCTGAGTACTTGAGTCTGACCATAGGAACTGAAGTCTTACCTGCTGAGAGTGTTGAGCAGGCTGGGATGGCACCGATGCATTGCTTGAGGCTGGCTGGCCTTGCACCTGTGTCTGGAGGGAAAAGAAAAGATAATCAGCTGAGAAAAGCTTCTGGTTTCTGCTGCAGGCAGTTAAAATCATTTCTCCTGGAATAGGTTTCTAGCTTGTCCTTTTGGACAAGCAGTCCTTCTGGCCAAATTCCATTATGACAACCAGAACACAGCAGATCTGGAGGAGCTCTCAATGTCATTTTAAGTCTTCCAAAATAACCAACAGAGAAAGACTCTGCAACCCACATGCCCCTCGACACGAGGCAGATCAGCCTACCAGCTGCTTCTTCCACTGGTGATATTAAAGAGCAGGATGCCTTGGTATGGTAACTGGAAATAGAGGCGTTAGGTTTTACCTGTATATGTTTCTAAACACAGCCAGGTGGGGCAATAAAAGGAGGCTCCATGGAGATAAAACTATCCATAAAAAACCCAAGCACGAAGATACACAGAATTCTAGACCAATTACAAAGTACCCAGTACACATAAATGTCATGAGTTTCCTTTGAGAGGCATGTCAAAACACAGGCTAATAATCATTTCCAGAGTCACTACCATTCAAAGGCCACCAAGAATTGGACATGGAGGAATATGAGGGTTCACATTCTAGCTAAGACAGAATTTTCCAGTAAGCAACGAAAAAAATGGATGAGTGGCATAGAAATGAACGTGGAAGATGCAGAGGAAAATGGAATGGACTTTCATTATTATTTTTGTGGCTGATTTTTTTTATCAGATCCCAGGATCTGCATTATTGTTTTTGTGACAACTGTATTTCTTTATCAGCTCCTGGGAGAGAACTAGACAAAGACCTCCAGATGAGTTCCCTGAGCATGCACCACTTGGGTGAACTGCCTTTTTAAGAAGCATATCTGGTGCATATGTATCATATCAGAAATATCTATGAAAATTCCTTAATGCTGTGATCAGTCAGCTTGCAGAAGCTCATTAGGAACAAGTCTGTTAAAATTCCACACTTTTCTAATTATGGAAACTTTGGGGAAAGAAGACTGCCAATGAAGAGAACCATTTTTTTCTTTGCTGTTTTAGAAGCTTCAGGCCCTTACTGACTAGGATCTACACATGTGCTACATCCCACTGCTGTAACATGTGTTCACACTGACTCCATTTGGGTTTCAAATTCAAATCTTCTAATGAATTAGGTAAAAGATCCCAGAACTTATATTCTGCAAAAGAAGTGACCTCTTTTTTTTTTGTTTTCCAGATGTATTTTATATCCATCAGAATTCACCTCCTGAGTTTAACAAAGGTTTATGGAAAAAGAATCTCCATGTAGTTTTCAAATGCTTGAGCAGGAGATTCATTCTACAGGTTCTACAGCACAGCAGTTGCTACGTATTAGACTAGTGAGGAAAGCTGTTCCAGCTTTACTAAAACACCTTTAACATCCCTTACAGAAAGCCTTAAATTCTTAGTTCTTGATCTTAACACACAAAGAAAAATTATTCTCCTTCACACAAATCCCTAAGCTGCTAATACTACAGTAACTCAAGTGTCAAAGCCCCTAACTCCAAGGACAAAAGGGGTAAGATAGGTCTGCTTAAAGTAAATCCTCTCTTTTCACAGAAAGTTATGATACTTCAGACTAGGAGTGCAGACACAATGTATATAGACACACATTGAGTGCAGACACAATGTATATAGACACACACCTCACAGCATACAGAAAAGTGACCATTGCAAATGCAAATACCAGACAAGTTGATAAAACACACATCTCCAAACTACGCTGCAGGCCTCCAATTTTGCTATTTAAAAGGACACCACATAAGGCTTATAGGGTGGCAATACCAACCAGCAACAGTTGTTTGTGCCATCAATTAACTACTTAGCCTGTTTAGCTTCTTCAAATACTTCTTCAACAAATACATTTCCAAATCCATGTACACATACATAAGACAGCTGACAGCTCTTTCCATTCCTCTCTTCCCACTTTCTTTCCCCAAGTCTAGAAAGAGCTCTTGAATTTTGGACAACCACCAAAATAACCTTGTTGTCCAATGAAACATTATTTGTATGAAAGTTCAACCTCAAATAACACATTAAAAATGGCTAAAGAGCAGCAACAGAAACACAAAGCAAGTTGTACTACCACTCTGAATTCTAACTGTGGAGAAAATACATTTCATTAAAACCACAGTTTAAAAGCCAATTTTGTACTCCAGCAATCTCTCACCAAAAGAGCAGCTAGTCCCAGGAGGAACACTGACCATTCTTTACTTTAACACAAAAGCCCTACCAATATTTCAGCCAAATGTGAACACAGACAAACGGTTGCTAATGTCTCATTACTTCATAGCAACCTGCTTAAGTTAAAGAGGTCCTAACATAGACTTGGTGGAAACACACCCCCATGAATGCTAATTCTTAGAACCACATGGAGAGGGTCAAAAAGCAAGGTTTCCCTTTTAGTATGACTTATAAAAAGCAGTGAAGTTGTGGAAGGTTTTGCTCCTGTGACCTGAGGATAGGATGCAGGTGGTCCTGATGAAAGCGAGGTGGACAAGGCCTGCTGAGTTGAGGCTCCCTGGGGGAAGCAGATGAAGAGCTGCGACTCCTGCAACACCTTCTGGGGCAGCTGAACAATGGGCAATGAGAAGTCTGAACCAAAAGCAGAAGATGATCCCCCTGTAGGGGGAGGAGACTGGAAATCACCAGTGTCAGAGGAAGTCAGCTGTGAGGAATCACTGGAGTACTCGGGGCTCCCTTCGGGCCGGCTGCGCCTGGCAGAGCCCGCGGCCAGCCCAGCGGCAGGGTAGTGACACTGCTCCTCTGTCACGGGCTGCAGCCGGGCGTGCGGCCCCAGGCCTTGGCCGGGCTCCTCCTGGCTGCTCTCCACGGAGCCGCGGCGACTCCGCTGGGCCCGCGGGGGCAGAGCCGCCCCTTCTGGCGGAGCGGAGCTCTGCGTGTGCACATGGAACTCAAAGACACAGCCGGCTCTGCCGTCGGCGCTGTGGGACAGCACGGCCGGGGCCGAGTGCGGAACAAACACCTGGTGCAACGTCATCTGAGCCGCCTCTGCGCTCAGCGGAGCCGAAACGCTGCATAATGGAGAAAGGGGACCCATGCCAGGATCCAGCCTCAGGCTCTGAACGTGGCGCGCCAGGTATGTCTGCCCCGATTGGAAGTCGAACACAGAGCTTTGTGGAGGACCACCTTGCCCATGGTTTGACTCAGAGCCCTGCTTCGAGCGCTGCTCGGTCGCGTGAGGGTTATAAGCTACTCGATCGTACTGCTCCGATACCTGGGACGGGTAGTGCATGCCCACCAAATACACAGCTTCTGGATGCATCCTGTAGTGAGCATCCTCTGGAGGCGCGGGTCCCGATCTATAGTCACTGTGCACAGGAGCTTGCTCAAACACGGGATTAACTTGCACATGCAGAGGCTCTCCAGCGACTCTCTGAGCTGCTGTGCCCAGCATGACAAACGCCTCTGGAGTCCAATTGGTGGCACTACCACCAGGTGGAACTAAACTCTGGCCGGTCTTCAGCAACGGCTGCAAGTGGCAAGTTTGGGCTTCCAAAAATGAAGTGCTCTTGCGCCGCTGAGCAATTGCCACCTTCGGCGGGCAGACAGGCGGGGGTGAGAAAGACACCGGCCGTTCATGAACGGTTGGGAAAAATATCTGTGAATCTGGGAACGGTGGTGTTCCCCCACGAGGATGCTGAGGCTGTATTGACATGAACAAGACAGGTAATTCATACATTAAAAGTGAAAGCACATCAACATGCACAGTTCACTAGGCAGTTCTGTGAAGTAACTTTATAGAATTCATACTCAATTCATGGTCAAAAACATACAGTACTTAGGAAATTTAGGTGAGTTGTAAATATCCATTAAATACATCCGTGGCAGGCATAGCTACAATTGGGAACATTTGCTGGTGTTAGAGCTGCTTTTCCAGTTCAATTCCAATAGTTCACAAAAAGAAACCGATTTTGCTCCTGACAATGGAAAAAGACTTATTGCCATGGCCTATCCATTGTGATCAGAGCTTGAAATCCAGTCAAACCCCTGAGGTCACTGCCCTACGTGGAATATTAAATTCAGAACTTGAGAGCAACAACAATGCAGAGCCTCCGATTTGCACTTAAAAGACAACATTAGATGTTAGTACTTTCCAATACAAAAACCACAGTGCTAGTGTTCTGCATGCTATCCAAAAAGCTAAAAGGAAATATTTTATCAGACAAAGTCGACCATTTAATCACTTATGATCACACCTTTTTATATAGAAAATTAGCATTCATTGATTTAACTAATTCATTCATTAGCACTCACTGAATTAACTCTTGCCCGGACAATAAAACATTCACAGGTTTAATAACAGCAGAGTCCTCAGGCAATTGCACTCCATCTGAGGTACTACTTCAGAGGAGGCTCATCTCATTTAAGAGTGTAAGGAATATTTCACTAAAGACAGTTTTGTGTAAGAACATCAAACAATTTAGTAATTTTGCATTGTTTCATCTCGGCCTGCAGTATGGCCAGAAACAATGTATTCTCTTCCCTAATGGAAAAAACTTGTAGGAGTCAGTAGGAAGTACACTGTTCAAGACAAATGGCATTATGACTTTTTTTTAAGTTGCTGTTTCCACATGACTTTCTCCCCAGCCTCTTTTGTCCGGAAAAGCAGCAGCAAATTTCCATATTGACCGACACTAATGAGAAGGTCATTCCTGCAGAGGAAGCACCTTTCCTGTGCTCTAAACCTGGTTCCACTTACTCCATTTACACAAAAAGGCTTCTCAAAATTTATTTTGTGTAAACTGAAGCTCAAAATGGAAAAGCAACTACCTCTTCTATTGCATGTTATCTCTGCATCTGACTTTCTAAGAAACGTGAAACTCCTTCTTCTTCCCATTAAGAAGCAGTTGAAGTGGCATTTCTGATAAGAATTTACAGAAAAAGCCTCAGAAGTATTCATACTCTAAATATCTAATATCAGTATCATAGCTAGTCAAAGCTTTAAGAATAAGCAGCCACAGCAATCAGGCTTTAAAAGCTGATTGTTTGCAGGGCTTAATTAACATTTGGTGTTTACTGAGTTGAAAAATAGAAGTCTTCTGACTTTGGGTAACAAGAACTGGTCTTCCCTTTACCTTTGGTACAACTGGGTAATTTACATTTATACTATCCTAAAAGACCAGAAACAAGCAGTCAGCCACTGCTTGATAAAGTTTACGTGTGCTGCTTCATAGAAATAAATAAAAATAACAAAATCAACATTCCAGCAGCACAGTACAAGGAATTGACTCTTCGATTTCTCCCTTTAAACATGCCCAGAGGCCAGGATGTATTTAATGTAACTTATCTTACTGTGCCAGGAGGCAAATGGCAACACATACAGGACTGACAGAGAGGGAGGGCAGGCTGGAGCGTCGATGCTTGCGTGGAGAGGCAGAGTGCATGGGCAGGACACTTTCCAGGGCTTTAGAAAGCTTTTCTGCAAAGGTTTCTTCAGGGACAGTCCGAAGGCAGAAAGGAGAGAGAGGTGCAGACAGCGCTGGTGGTGGGGTGCAAGGAGCACTGAGAGGGATGCAGGACATACAGGGAAGAGCAGGAAGGTGGGGGACACAAACTGACATGCTACGACCACGTTGAGGCTAAAGGAGGAAAACAAAAGTTAAGAATTGAACACTTCAAAAAAAAAACAAAACCAAAAAACAAAAACCAAAACCAGCAAAAACCATAATGAGGTAGAAAAGAAATGAAGACACTCAATGGAAGGCCCAATATTGACTAATATGTGGTACCACAAGATATGAGAATGCTGAATGAATGCCAAGACACACTGGGAACGGGCTGTGTGCACCTTGAGGAGCCCAGTCTGCCTCAGGTTACTGAGCAGCGTGGAAAGCTCCCCAGTGCCCTTCTGAGAGACACGTGGAAGGCAGGTCAGACACAGAATGTTTTCTCTGGGGCCACAGACAGCCCATAGTGTGTGTCCTCAAAGCATCTGTAGTCTGACAAATAAAAACTTAGATACTAATGAGCTTTCAGACATTCATTAGTTTTTAGAGTAAATGTGTGTTTACAGGTGTCACCAGTCCCTCTGCCTGAATTATGAGAACTAAATACAGCTGGCTCTTTATTAACTGAAACATTACCATAAAAATTTAAACCCTACACCCTCTACAACATGACTTGTAGAAAAAAAATGAGTTTAATCTGTGGAAAATTCTGTAAAATTACTCTTAGACAAGCATCTTCGAGATGCTGGGCCAATAAAAGCATCCAGATTTTGTAATCTTGCCACAGCCCAGAAGGCCACAGGTCAAGATCCAATCAAATCAGAAGAAACGGAATAAAGTTTTGAGGTAGGATTTGCATTTTGTTTGCTTGAGGGGTTTTGTTACTGCTTTTTCTTTTTTTGGTGTTGAATTGTGTTTTGTTTTGGGTTTTTTAAGTGAATGGAAACGTGATGTTTTTAAAGAGGCAGAGTATACTTCCTATGGAGGTGATCCACAATATCTTAAACTAATTAAAATCAAATACAGACCTCCAGAGGGAAAACAGCAAGATATTCAGTGGAGATCTGACTTTCAAGATTTCTGTTGTGAGAAATCTTGCTAAATGGATTAAAAATTTGGGAGAGAGGTAGAAAAGAACTCAAATGGTTAACTAAATACATCTTCATCTATTCCAAGGCAGGAGTAGGTATACATCATTCCTGACTCTAATTTATCTAAATAGTTTAGAAGCATCTCCACTGATGGAGACTACAAGACTTATCTATCTTTGGTGAGAATTAAAAAAACCCCTTCCCAAACAATAATTCCATGCTGTAATTTAGGCTTATCATTCCTTATTCTATCTAACAACAATGTTGTGATCTGATTAGCCTCCCCTTATTTCATAGCAGCCTTTACAGCTTTCTCTCTCCTCAAGCTCATCATCTTGTATAGATTCAATTATTGCAGTCTTCCCACATAAACCATGTTTCTTGTATTTCTCCTGGGGTTTTTTTAACACTCTCCTCTGGATTTTCTCCCAAGCCACCCTCCAATTCACTCAACCAGGGTGCCCAGGACAGACTTACCAATAGGCAAGAGCAGAACTACTATTTCATATAATGGGATGTTTGCCTTTTTCATGACAGCATGATGTTTTTGACCATGTCCAGCTTGTGGTCCAATGTAATTCCTGACCTTTTATTAAATTTATTTTGCAAAATAGCTGCCTAGTCAGTGGTTACTCATTACGTACTTGTGTAGCTGATTATTCCAGTTTAAGCACCAACCTTGTTCTTGTCCTGATCAAATTGCATTCTGTGATTCTTTTTAAGGCCATTTCTTCAGTTGCCAATGTACTTCGACCTGTGAGCCCCTTCCCAACAAAGGGTGAGTAGTCCCTGTGGTCTGTCAGCCTCCTGGTTCCACTGCTGTCATCAGACATCACGAGCAAGTTTTTGCAGCAAACTAAGCAGCTGAGCTGTACCTCTAGCATATGCTTGCTCTCCCTCCTCCTCCCAAAAGATTCTGGTCTTTCAGCCTGGGAGCCAGCCATCCCAAGAGAGCGACATGGCTTCTGGTCCAGCCTGTGCCCACACACCAGAACAGGGCTCACCCAGAAGAGCGGCTTACTTAGAGGGATTAGGAACTCATCACCAAGGACTAACAGCACCACACACCTCGGGGGAAGTGTCTTTGAAACAGATGGAGATGCTTTGATGTGGGTGACAGCAGCCCGTTTGCCAAAATCCTAGTTACACCAGTGATTCTGTAATAAAGCCTACAGCCACAGGGACCAGAAGATGTGAGGACCCTCAATCTGAAGTGTCACGTCTCCTCCTTTCTGGTATTACTGCATGATAGCACAATGTCTGCCTCAGCCTTGGGTCGGTATTGGTGTCAAAAACAAGCGACAAGGGAACCACTGACAACAATATAAAAGCAGCAGAAGTTCTACTCCAGAGTTAGAACAGACTTCTGCATACTCTCTCACTCAGATCTAAAAACATACCGAGGGAAAAACATACCAAAATAAAAGGGCAACACAAATGAACATAGTAGGAAAAGTATTTGTGCCCAGTGCAGACTTTCCAGGGAAAAGGAATACGCATGATGAGCAAATCAACACAAGCTAGAAATAAAACTGGGAACAAGGATGTGGGGTCTTTTCAGTCTGCAGTTCTCACATGCAACATTCTTTAACAGTTAAAAAGGTCTTACCTGCAAAATCTGAAATCAAAGTCTCACAGAACACACACAATAATTTCATACAGTGGCTTCAATTGTTCTAATCCCTTTTTCACACCAAACCAGCAGCTGGATCCCTGGCAACTCCATACACACACCACCCTCCCAACCAAGATTAAATGCTTATTCTCATGAGGTACTCTTGTTCTGAGGATGTTACTTCCGTTCACAAAAACAACTAACCCACCATTCTGCTTAACTGCAGCCAAGATTAAACAAAAGCTTTAAAGAACAAAGATGCTCTTGCACTTTTCCCTCCCCCTCTAAAATCAGTCCTCTTGCAAAAAAGCCCCCGAACCCCTCCCATGCAGAATCTGTAGCAAAACAAAACGCACACGGAAGATGGCCTGGCAGAATTTCCTCTGACCTTTAACAGACATACAAGATCAAGCAATCCCATGCATTTGCAGGGCTGTGGTGTGGCTTACCCCTGCAGGTGGCTGATATCCTCCATGCTGCTGGGACTGCACTTGGCCAACTGAAGCTGGGTATCCCTGGACTCCAGTGCTAGAGCCTGGCTGGTCATGCTGGGAGCCATAGGACACAGCCTGCTGACTGCTCACAGATTCAGTGTACACAGATGACCCCTGGCCACTGTCAACTGTTCCATCAGCTGCAAAAGTTGAGGATAAAAATCTGCATTTCAAGAACTGTAGTCTGGATTAAAAAATTGAAAGAGCCTATAATTGATAAAATATTAAGTTGATTTTTGTGCCATGTCATGTGGATCTTTATTAGCATTGTATCTCTTGTAATATTTAAGCTGATTTTAAAATCTTTTTTTCCTCTACTATGCCATCCCCTAAAACCCTGAAAAAAATACTTATTTCAGGAGGTCTTTGGGAAGATATTTAAGAAAAAACTGTATTTCCTACAAAAGGCTAGACTAGAAATAGAAACCTAAATTCCACATTGTTATGAATGATCTTTCAAGGTCTATTAATCATTATTTTTATTTATTTAATTTTACACAGACATTTAAAACAGGTGTGTTGTGCTGGCTGGCAGATGCACCATGTAGGCACAGTAGTGAACTAGGCATAACAGGCAATTTAAAATCCAAAGAGCAGACAGTAATTTGCTTTTTAACTTCATCATTCTAATATGGAAGCTGTCATCTTTCATCATTATTCAAATACTGATTCAAATGCTGGGATGGCAGAAGAGGAAAAGACAGGATTATTAATTCATCTTTTCATGCACAGTATGTAAAACAGAAAATTAAGACTTTTCAGAAAGGAAATTATGAACTGAACTACTTGTAGATTAATCTCATTTCCACTTTAAAAGTAAGTTAAAACGATTCAAATAAGTGGTTTTAGTAGCCTGATCTACACTGGTGCAAGAGCATACAGCCTTCTGCAGGGCCAGAATATGCTGTCCCTGTAGGAGGCCAGCAAAACCAAGGACACGTGTCCACGCTTTAGGTGCCCCAGTTCATCCAGTATACTGCCTTGAAACAAAGAGAAACCATTTTGTGCTGTGAATTGTGCTGTGAAGACACTGGTCTGTGAACTGTGCCAAGCCCTGGCTCAGCTGAGCCACAGGAATGCCTCTTACGTTGCTGTGCTGTCTGTGGCTATTGCTCCTCAGCAGCAGCAACAGCAGCCAGCATCAGCCTCAGCTCTTTCCTGCTGCCCCCACAGCAGTGCCAGCCTAACTGGAGGCTCTGTGCAGGTGTGAGAGCTCCTGAAGCCACCAGCTGAGGCACTTACAGAGCACAGATATGCTGGGCTGCTGGAACTGCAGCCTCAGCTCTTTCCTGCTGCCCCCACAGCAGTGCCAGCCTAACTGGAGGCTCTGTGCAGGTGTGAGAGCTCCTGAAGCCACCAGCTGGGGCACTTACAGAGCACAGATATGCTGGGCTGCTGGAACTGCAGCCTCAGCTCTTTCCTGCTGCCCCCACAGCAGTGCCAGCCTAACTGGAGGCTCTGTGCAGGGTCCCAGGACACCAGCTGAGGCACTTACAGAGCACAGATATGCTGGGCTGCTGGAACTGCAGCTGTTGGTGCTGGTCGGCTTCCGGCTCCTCGGGCTCCACTTGCGTAGAAACGGACGCCGAAGCAGCGGGGACAGCAGCGCTACCGGTGACAGACTGGGCGTGCTTGGAGCCTGCGTGGGAAGCACTCGAGGGCTGCTGCTGCTCCAGCTGCTGCTTCTGGCTGCCCTCCTCCTGCAGTACGTTCTCCTGCTCCTCCTGCACCGACTGGCGCTGCTCCCGCTTGCGCTTGATCAGAGAGACCCTGTCCTTGATAGCCTTCGCCATGGTCTTGTGATCGCCTTCACAGACATAGCCGGACTCCACCTAAGGAGACGACAGTCACAGAGTTCACACTGCCACAGACAGCCCCATCCGAGTGCTAGGACACAGCTACCTCTGTCTGGCACTACCCCTCCCCTACACCCCTCTGAAGCCGTTCCTGTCTGGACAGCACCGGCAAGAGCAGAGGCTGACAGACCGCACGTCACTGGCACAGAGCAGCACTGCTTGCCCAGCTCTGTCACACCACCAGCACTCACCATTTCCTGTGCCACATCCTCTGGGACGTCTCTTTCCAAATCAAATGAAAACTCTATTGCCTCATTATCTTTATATTTGCCCTTGAGTTTTTTGATGTCCTCGATTCGCAGCCAGAGTTTAATGGCAATTTTTTCTCCATCATCTTCCTCTGCAAGTTCTACCCGTACTCCAGTCTCTTCTTGGAAGAAAGCATGATTCAAAAGGTCCTTAATAGCATATCTAGATATTGGGAAAGAATGTAGAAAGCACATTCAGTTATCAGGATTTCAGAAAATATTAAGGAATAACCTTGCCAGATGCTCCCCTGATTTATTCCCTAAGTTTTTATGCTGTCTTGAACCACCTCAAATTCTGTTTGGTGCATTCTGTTTGTGCATTCTGTTCAGTGTAATCAGAAGCTTTGTCCTGAAGGTACAAAAGAGATTTACAAGCACGTCATTAACAATAGCAGCTAACAGCCTAAACTAAATGGCAAGAAATAAGTGATGTGCAACAACAAAATTAACTTCAGAAAAAAATACTAAATTGCTTAAAAGCAAGGAAAATAAACTAAAACTACACAGAAACATTATCAGATGTAAAACTTCAAGAGTTAGTAAAATGGGATGAATAAACATTCATGAACAAAGCTAGTTCTGAACAGAACAGAGGGCAGCTAGAGGGTGGACAAGAGTCTGAAATCAGACACTCAGTAAACAACAACCATGTAAAAGCAGAAAACAAAAATCCCACAAACAAACAAGCCATCAGATCAGTCACAGATTTCCTGTAATGGTATAATTTAACCACTCGAAGTCAAAATCATCTTGCAGAAAATGTGGATAAAATGAGCAGCAAGAATTTTAAACTTAAGAGTCCTCAAAATAATCAATTATACCAACAGAATCAAAGGGATAAAAAAATCCCAAAGGATTACAGAACAACCAACCAATCCAAATACCTGGAAACCCAGGACTGTCCTCCACTGCTTTGCTGACCAGGTCAAAGTCTTAATAAAAGCAACATAATTTCTGAATAAACTGTCAGGGATGGTTACTATGGCATTTGCACTTTTCCTGACGCCGTTAATTCCCTAAAACAATCACTGAATAGCAAAGTACCAAAGAACAGGAGCTGCAGATAACACTGGCTTCCCAGCTTTCACCAGAACAAAGAAGACCCAGGAACTCACTGGCTTTGACATCACCACACACAGAGGACTCAGACAGCAGCTAATAATGGCTTTATCTGCAAAGCAAGCACTCACCTCTCGCCTTTGTTTTGCCGAATGCATCCCTCAATGATCTCCTTCACTTCAGGGATTGCTACTTTATCGAAGCTGGCTGGCTTGACACCCTGAAACACACAGGAACAACTGAGAAACCGCAAGGCCCATCTGATTGAAGTTTTCATTGTGTTGACAGACCACCTATTTTTCCTCTCTAGATAACTGACCTAAACCATTAGTGCAAATTCAGGCAAAGTCTGAGCCCAGTACTGCTGTCATTTGTTTGTTGGTGACCTTTGCAAACTTTCCACACGCACCCCTTCCCATTTCCCAGCTACGTCTCTGTAACACAAGGCATTGGCACTTGGGTCCTCAAGTTCTGACAGGACAAGTGTTCAGGTTCCGTGGAAGTTGTGCTGGTTAGACTGGACTGAGAAGGGAAGGAAATGGTTCCTATGTAACACTAATGCAGGAAACCACAGGATTAATCTAACTGTCTTCACAAGTGTTCTGTTGCTTCCCAAAATGTTTCCAACCTGCCATTATATGAAGTAATTCTTTACAGCAAAACCTTAGCCCAGGATGATCTGACTGGATCATTAAATAACTTGTCCAATATGAAAAACCAAAAAAATCCCCAAAACCTCCCAGTATCTTAGCTCTTCCCCCAAGGCCTGCTACACCCAAAGCACCCTCCCGCATCACTGCTGTTGTGAGTGCAGGGAAATGAGCTCAGCAATACAGGCCTGTACAAAAGCCCCTCCACCATACACAGCAACCCTTTTTTCAATACACGTGAAGCCACAGGGGGAAAGCAGAACAAAATCTAAATAACATCAACCAACCAAAGCAGTAAAACAAACATGCCACGAGATATGACCATCTGGGAATTCTGAAACACATTTCAGGCAGAGAGCCAAGCTGCATCACCTAATCATGGCCACAAGTGCTATTTTGGGGCCAACTGTCCAAAACAACAAAATCTGGCACCTAATTTTACTTGATTCAGCCTTTAGTTTCAAACTGTGTATTTAAGACAGCAGAATGAGAGGGGTGAAAACATGCTGTTCAAATCTTTGAACAGAGCTGGTGTTTTGAACAATCCTGCAATTATACACCTGATGCATCTGACTCTGTGTCACTGCTGAATGACAACTAAACACAAAGTGAAAGCCACAGAGAAATAATGAAGTAGCAGTACAAGCATTGTGATTCGTGCCCTAAACAGAAAGTACTTCTCCCAATATCCTAAAAAATACTGGTGACATCAAGGCATGGTCCTTTCCCATTCCTCTACTGTGAGCACGAAACAAGCCTTGAAACAGAAAAGTTTGAGTCTAAACCCCAGTCTTGGCAACTACTGACCTGTACTCAGAGTTCTTAAAAGGAAAACAAAAAAGACGACACAAAAACCCTACACCACAAAAGGAAACCATTTATTTGATAAAAACCAGTATGCTCTTATAACAGGAAGGTTATCTATTTCTTTGGTCTAAAATTTGCCCTTGTGAAACCCTACAACTGAAATTCACAGAACTTCAGACTATACTGTGACTAAAATAAGCACAGGAACACAGGCTGCCATAGACATTAGCTGGATGCTTTTAGAAGCTTTGCTCACTATTAAGCCTTAAGGAAATCAGTGCCCCAGGTAATAAAACATCAGACCCAAGTTTGGGTGGCTAAGTTTCAGACTGTAACCAGGCTTATGAAAAACCTCCAGCTTCCAAGTAGGACACAGAGCTCTCCACTCTAAAGGGATTTATACAACTCTGCTCAATAGCTGACTTGTCAAAGGTGCCCACCTTTCATTATGACCATACTTAAAATCATCCTAGAAGTTCAGCTTTATATATGGAGTACAGATAATTCTATATATAATTAAATGCTCTCCTGAATAACATATATACAAATAACCTATGCAGTAATTATTCAACTCCTTCTTGCATATATTCCCATCTAAATTTACCCAAGTTTAACACATGCAAGTCTCCTAAACAGCTCAAGCCTCAGACACTGCAGTCTGCACTGACATTCATTTGCACTGTGGCAGCAGAAGGATGATGTCAGGTCTGTGACAACCTCATTTCAGAAAACTAAAAGCTAACATGAGGAAGACAACTGGTACAGAAAAATAGCAGCATAACGAAGCCAGGATATGATTTTTCTTGCTAATTATTGCACCACATGCTCTGTTCTTGCACAGAGCCCAAAAAGTTAAAGCTAAAGATAGATTTTAAAATCAGTAATTCAGTCTGCTACCCTATGTTTTTCACTGCTGAAAGAAATTAAACACTTGTCCAAAATCTTCAGGCCCTTCCATGAGGACCATTTTACAGTACCCCTTTTACAAATTTCAAACCAAGAGTTCAGTTAAAAAGTAAAGCTCCTGTCAGGCTTCTCCATGTTCCAGCTGCTCCTCCGAACATCTGGGAGAACGTCACACCAGGGCCTAACACCAACACGGGACTGTGTTCAAGCAGCTCCCTGCTCTCACTTTGCTCCACAGCCCATGAGAAGGGCTGCCTAAGCTCTGGACAAGCACTCCCCAGATCCTGAAGTCCATCAGCTTTTCAAACCCTTTTGTTCCCTCCTGCAAGCACTAATGGAAGTGTCAAGCTATTTTATACAAAAAGACAGGGGTATTAGAAATTATTCCAAATCAATACATCAGTGAAATCTTTTCTACCCAGAGCTGCCTACACACCTTCATCTGCCATGACACAGAAATCCAAGGAAGGCCAGGCCCTGAAATCCACATAACCTTGGTGTGTTCTTAAGAGTGCACACGCTGGGCAGCCAGGCATACCTCCAGCATTTCTGAACCCAGAGGCACTCAAGGCAACGTTAAGCCAGACAGCATTTCCTGGTTTTTCCACATTTAAAATGGTCACACTCCTGTGTGCCCCTGCTGGCCCCCAAACTCCTCAGAAGCACCACAGGACAACTCAAACCCTAATCTAGTAGTCCTGTTTCCCAGTGGCAGGTCACCAGGAACCAAACAGCCAAATCCCACTAGCATTATTTCTGAGTTTGCTAAAGAAACAGCAGTGAGAGCTCTCACAAGGGAAAAAACAGGTACAACAGGCACACATGAAAATCAACATTTTCTCAAGCTACTGTTCTAAAACTGCACAAACTGGCAGTGCTGCTGAATGCAACAGCCTCCTTTTCTCCATTCCCACACCCGTGTTGTTTCCCTTCTTCTGCCAGCAAACACAGTTGCATAATGAACCAAATCACAGCATGTATCAGACTTGAAACAAATCCAACCAGAAAAGGCTGCAGTAGCTTCCAGTGGGCTGCAGTTCCTACACTGCTGCTCGAGCTCCCAGGCCTACAGAAGGACAGTCAGGGCAGAACTGCTTATCTGGAAAGAAGCACCAACTCAATAAAAACCACTGAACACACAGATTTTGAGAACACCTCTAAAACACAGATATTTATGTAGGTAGCCACAGATACAAAACTAAAACCTCACAGTTTGCATGTTAAGCATAAAAAAGATTTCATATTTCAATTATCTTAGATGTGATGAAGTTTGTGATTTTATCATCAGATTTTAACCAGGTGAAAAAGCATGTTCCAAAATTCAACATATATACTTATTTGATCAACTAAAGGCAAGTTAGGTATTCTTAAAAATACTAAATTTCTAGGAAACTTGTAAACTCCAAAGTATAAGCTATCCAGAATTCTTCTTCACAATTTTTGCTTAGCAAGATGTAGTATTTTGCGTTAGTTAAATCACCAGATTACTAAGTCAGTAGTTTAACAACTTGACTAATGCAAGAGATACTGAAAATATCATTTACTTCATTAGAGAAGGTATAATCAATGCTAACTTCTACAACAAATCAAAATGAAGGCAGATTAAGTGTTACATACCCTCACACATTCTAAATTTAAGAAACAATACTTAGATTTGGAACAAAACCATAGACTGAAAATAGCAGAATCAATTAATGTTCCAGCCTTGATGGTCAGGATTTTAATTTACATCTCAAAAAAATTAGAGGAAAAAGTAACATCAAGTTTAAAAGTTAAAGAACCAATCTATGCAAATGCAAAGCAGTTCAAAAGATGTGTAGAGAACTCTTAATTCACCTCCAAAATACTTTCCTGCAGCTGCATGCACTTGACAGAGCAGAAATTCTTACCTCTTTAGCACAATCCTTGTGTGAGCAGCAGCAGTGGGAACTAACAATTACAAATATGGGACAGATCTCTCTTTTTGTGAAATCCATCAGGAAAAGAGAGGCACTCGCACCACAGTTAGCGAGGTGCTATTTTCTGACAGGACTCCACTGGGCCGTGGACTTAACGCACAGCAGAAGGAAAGCACACATCAAGGTGAGAAGGGAGCATTTCCAAAGAGCTTTCTCCTTGACGCCTCTTGTTATTCCCCAAGTCCAGTACATGAGGCTGCAGAGATTTGACTCAATGTCTGCTTTTGTCACTCTCACACCGAACAGAAGAATCGATATAAGCAAGAGGCAAGCGCGTCCCGTGCAGCCTGCCCGGCCAGCTGCAGGAGGAGGAAGAGGCAGCAGAGGGATGGATCCTTTACTCCGCCTGTCCCCGCCCTCCCACTGCCTGCTCTGCCTCCTCTCCAGCCCGGCTCCCTGCAGGACTCGAAGGCTGTGGGTGTGATCAGCGTGCAGTTCCCTGCTGCTGCTGCTGCTGCACAGGTGCCCCAGTGCCCGGGGCACGCTCAGCGAGCTGAGCAAGGAAACGAGGGCAGCTCTGCTTCTCTCCTTGCCTTGGAGCTGCAGCAGCAGCGGGGAACTGCACAGTGATCACAGGCACAGCACACACAGCTCACACACACACACAGAGCACATACACACCTCACACAGCTCACTGCTGTCAGTGCNCTCATTGCTGTCAGTGCATGGAACTGCACAGTGATCACAGGCACAGCACACACAGCTCACACACACACACAGCTCACACACACACACACAGAGCACACACACACCTCACACAGCTCACTGCTGTCAGTGCATGGAGCTGCAGCACACACACACACACAGCTCACTGCTGTCAGTGCATGGAGCTGCAGCACACACACACACACAGCTCACTGCTGTCGGTGCATGGAGCTGCAGCACACACACACAGCTCGCTGCTGTCAGTCCAACCAAACACAGGGCAGCACTAACACAGTGAATGACCATCTACTTCCCTTTTCCTTAATGCAAGGGCACTGAGATTTGAGGGTGATTTTTAAACTACTGTACATTAGAAAGCTGCATTGTTGCTTGGCTTACACCACAAACAATCCAGAGTTCTATTTTCTAGTACCTCTCGCTAGACTTCAGACCTCAACCTGAAGTTCCATTTTTTTCCTCTGGTATCTAGTTCCAAGCAACCATTGTAAAACCCGTTTATTAATCAAATGGGCTGGCCATAGTTTCAGGGTTTGGGGACTTTTATTGTAAAGACATAATGAGCAATGCTAAGAAAGATCACATACACTATTTTAAAGATGAAGTTAACAAACTAATTTTGACAAACTAGTGGTGATGAACTGTGATAAAGTTCAATTTAGAATTATCAGGATCACTTTTCACCCCAAACTAACATAGTCAGTTCCTCAAGCATACCACAGTTATACTAGCAGTGTTTTTATAGTATACACCATCAGTGTTGCAAAAGCAACATTGCACACACTTAATTAAGGCTGCACTTTTCTGGGGTACATGGCATGACCTGCAAAGAACATTCAATATTCCAGCTCTTGACAAGTCAAGTCTACCTGTCCCAGTCTAACACAACTCTTTCTTGGCTCTTTTCAAAGATGCAGTACCTCTAAGAGCCTGAAAAGAATTCTACAGTAACCAACTAATCTTCTCAAACAAAATGTTCTAACACTGCAGTCCGGAAGCTAATAGCACCAGCAGCAAAGTCAAATCACACAAACAAAGTCATTAAAGTGTCTACATTTCCTTTCTGCTAAGTTGTTACCATTCTAGTTAGAGCCAGTCCCAGGCTGCCACAAACCATTAATTCAGGAATTCAGAGACAGAGTATGACTGCAGTGGAAAAAAAGATCCAACCTCGTTCCCCCAGTCCCAAAGAAGCCCTCAGGCAATGGTATATAGCACTTAAATTAGTTTATCCCATGATCTCCTAAATTCACTACCTGCAATTAGTTACTTACCCAGCCCTCAAAACCTGCATGTTTCACCATTTCACCACCTCTAATCCTTCATCTTAATCTTGCTGCCTGTACTAGGAACAATCTTTCAGATTTAGTTTTTTTCTTATTTCACACAGGGTACGCCTGAAACTGTTTGATAATTCTCAGCCCAGTTCAACTGAAGACTTCAGCTTAAGATTTATTCAGTTCAAGTGGTTTAGCACAGAGGATTGATTTTCTTCTTCTGATTAAAAAGCAAACTAGAGTAGTTTTGTTTTTTTTTAATAGAAATGCAACATAGTAAAAAGAAGTAAAAATTTAGCTTCGCTGATGTCCGTATTTTCACAGCAATTAATCCTGGACAATTGATAATTCTGCCAAGAATTAAACTGGTAGATCCTGCAGAATAAGCTCTGTAGCAGATCAGTATCCTAGCAGAGTAAACAGCATTACTGCAGTACAAGCAGTGGAAGCAGATCAAAGTTGTAGTTTAGTTTAGAGGCAGAGCCGGCTCATGGGCCGCTGTTCAGGCCTTGCTGTCTCCCCTTCTGATCAAACACAGCACCTTTTGAACTTGACTATCATCCACATCTGAATTTCCCATCTGAGCTCTCTGAGAGCTCTGTGCCACTGAAACACCGTAACCAACCGGCCTTCACCCTCTGCAGTGCAGTGCGGAAGCCATTTAAGTGTCATGATCCTTTTCCCAAACCAACAGCTACGTGTGTGTGCCCAGAGCTCAGAATCACACTGGAGACAATGCCAACGCTGCAGAATTTATACAGGCCTGCTGGCTGCAGCCTCACTGATCACAATTTAGAATTTCTTCCTCTTCCATTTACCACCCGACCCCAAAAAAATTTTGAGGCATTAATAAAAAACCTAGAGATTAATCACAACAACAAATTGCAAGACGTACAGAATTCAAGTTGTCACACACATAAGACATATCTGTATTTTGACTGACACACTCAGACTAATTGCTTCTTCCCAAAGTCCAATTTGTACGAGATGTTTTAGTAAAACAATACAACAGGCTCCTCATTTGGCCAGCAGTCACTGCTCACTATCACATGCATATCCTACAGGTGATGCACAGGCCAGGAGCTGGAGAATACTGACCCTGCCTCCTCACCCAGCCTCTGGCAGTGCCTCAGAGCAGCACTTCTATCTGCTAAAGCCAGAGGATTTACAGCATTCAAGGCCTGACAAGGCTGCTACAGCAGGCTACAGCTCTGTTACTTGGCCCCCACACACTTGGGTCTGAACAGGAACTAGGCATAACTCTTGCTAGAAATCACTGGCTGCAATCCTTTCCAGCACTCTCAAGTAAAAGGCAGTAACTAAAGTCAGAACCCACTGTATTTGTGATAATGCTGAAATACTGCACTACTGAAGAATATATACTGTGGCTCAGTGCTACCCCACTGGCACGTGATCCAGCCCAGCAAAAAAGTTACTTTAAATTTTTACTTAAGACATGGAAGTCCACTGTTCTTCCGAATCACCAAGTAAATAAAGTATCAGTTTATTTTAGAAGTTCAAAGAATCTGAAGCTAAGAACATGTTTCAGTTAAAAAAAAAAAAAACCAATTAATCGCAACAGCTGTTGTAATTGCAGCAATTTTACTGTATAGAAGAAGTTAATGAAGCTCCAGAACAGGAAATTTTGTAACCAGGACACAGTTTCTTAGTGCAGAGCTGGCAAACAATTAGCATACAGGTGCATGGAACAGCAAAAAGGGCTTTGTTTAGAAGCACACAGTATGAGGACAGAGGTTCTTCTGAAACAGTAAAGTCTGATTGGACAAGTGATCGGGTATTAACTGTTTTACTCTTGCACCAAAGCATAAAGGTAAGCTCAGTTCTATCATGCACAGTTCTTTAAGCTCACCCTCAGAAGCAGGGATGCTGCCTCTGTCATGTGAGCACCTTGACCCTTTGCTTTATTGGGACTTCAGCTTGAAAATGGCTTTCAAAAAAAAAACAAAAACCCAAACCAGACATGCCTAGACACACATTTCAGTTATATAAATTTAGAAATGCCACAGTGACACAATACTAGAAGTGTCTGTCTTCTATTTTCAGTATGGAAAACATGTTTTTGAAAAATAAAATTGTGTTAGTTGCACTCTCTGCTTTAATCTGCTCCCACTCTGGTAGGAAATCATAGTTCTGCACCCATTTTTAAGTTCATGTACAGTAACTCAAAAGCCACAGATTACTGCCACTGGACTTCAAACTGCATTTAAAAAAATCATATGACACGGGCTACAAAAGCCAGCTGGTACCAGAACTAGCCTTTAGAAAGGATTATCTACTTAAAAGGCCTAAGGTAATGTTGCAAACACCAAAAATAGTGCACAATTCCAACAATGCACCAAAAGTCACCATGCCTTTTATTTCCAGACCTATTCTAATAGGAGTGAAGGCTTTCCTGGAGCTATCCCATTCCTACCCCTTGCAACTATAGCAGTACAGCTGGCAGGACAAGAAATAGCAGCCTATGCATTCTTAGTGTCAGTATTTTTAACCAGTGGCACTCTGTGACAAAGAACACTGAACCATCAGTCTGCCCACAGGAATGCCTCGGCGATTCACCAATGACAGAATTAAAATGTTCTCACCACGAAGCAGAGCCAGGCATTCTACAAACACTTATCACCTCCCTGCTCCCAAGAGCCACCTTCCCACCTCCTGTTAAATTAACCTCCGTTAATGTAAGAACTAAATGGATGTCAGTACAGGACAGAATATTAAATACTAGGATTATATTTTAAAAGTCCTGAGCCTCAAAAGATACTTTTAAAACTTTTCAAAATTTTAAAGATACGTTGTTTAGCCCATAGTCTGTGAACTTACTTAGGTTTCTAAAAATACATTTAGAAATTCCACATTACTACTGTATTTCAGAACTTAAATTCCGCTTGATTTTATGCAACTCAACCAATGCTCACCATCCTCCCAACTTTTAATTCCTGATCATCTTAAAATCATATCCTGTTCAAAACTGCCAAAAGACACAATCCAGGTTCATCAGTGAGCAATATAGGAAAGAAATAGCTCCCTTTACTTCAAACCAAATTTGTTTCACATCAATATTGACAAAAAGAAAAAAATTCAGCTGTAATTTTAAAGCTTTCGATGCTGAACAGTGAGCTACTTTAGAAAATAATTCAGTTGAATAAGCCTTTTCTCTTCCAAACTCGGGCATCGTCTGCCTTAGCTGTGCAAACCACACAGAATCACAGACTGGGCAGGGCTGGGAGGGACCCCAGTGGGTGATCTGCTCCAGCAGGGCCATCCCAGAGCAGAGGCACAGCACTGCAGAGGGTTCTGGACACTCCACACCCTCTGCACAACCTGCTCCAGTGCCTGCTCACTGCACAGGAAAGAGAGAAACTCTTCCTCATGTTCAGGTGGAACTTGTGTGCATCAGCTCTGCCCACTGCCTCTTGTCCTATTGCCTGGCACCCCCAAAACCCTGGCTCCATCCTCTGAGCCCTTCTTGGCACCTCCAAAAGCCTGGCTCCATCCTCTGAGCCCTTCTTGGCACCTCCAAAAGCCTGGCTCCATCCTCTGAGCCCTTCTTGGCACCACCAAAAGCCTGGCTCCATCCTCTGACACCTCATTCAGACACTCAGACACTGACAAGGCCTTCCCAAGGCTGAACAGGCCCAGCTCCATCAGCCTCAGCTGGTAAGAAATGCTCCAGTCCCTTCATCAGCTGTGCTGCCTGACTTACAGGCTCAAGCTGATCACTGCCCTGCCTTACTTGCATCATTGAACTTGGTAAAGAGCACTTCTGAAGTAGCATGCAAAGCTGCTTAAGCTATTCATGCTGCAAATCCTTGAATTCCCTCCTTCCACTCCCAAGGCTCTGTATTTCTGAATTCCCACCTTCCACTCCCAAGGCTCTGTATTTCTGAACTGAGGAGGCAGAGACTGAACCCCCACACAGGCAGATTCTGCACCCAAAGCTGTTCCAGCACAATGCCTGTGACTGAGCAGAATGGCTGCAGGAGCCAAGTGCTACAGGTTTAAGCATTCTTTAGGTCAGTCAGTGTGAGGCAAGGCAATTGCACAGGATGTGCATTTTGTTTTTATTTTTTTTTTTTACATTTCACAGTTGACTGACAGAAGTTTGTTCTTTGAAGGAATACAGGACTTTACCTTTTCTTACAATTAGTAGAGTTTACCTTTTCTTACAGTTAGTCTGTTTCCTGTGCTTGGCTGAAGGTTTGTGGCCTTTCAATACCTACTTTCACAAAAGATCACCTTCTTTGTTGGATGGTTTCCTCCCCTACTTTTCCACTGATTTTTTTCCAATGCTTTTTTCATTAGAAAGGCTGATAGGAAAGGTATCTCCATATCTATTTAAACCGGGTCAAGAAACCAAGTCATTCAAGGTAAAGAAAACAGTTTCATTCATGCCTAAAAAATGCTTGATATTGCTTCCAGGAAGTAGAAGAGGAAATTAATCATCACTCATTAAGCACTGCAAGTAAAATTAATCATATGTCTAAAGATGTAGCAGTTTTTATTTGCTACTTAAGACCCCTTACAAAGAAGAAAAAGAAAATAAGAGCTGGAATACTCTGCCCACTGCATCTCTAATGAAAATGAAGCACTTGACTGGTCTAGACAGTTATGACACCAAACTTTTAAGACACTAAAGAAAAGTTTAATTTTATTTCAACTGACTGAACTACAGCACTTGGCAACTGCCTTGTTTCCAGCAGAGAATGACCTTCACCCTAACCAGTGAGCTCCAGTTCCCACCAGTTAGGGAGATTAGGCAGTTTTAAACCAGTTAGACACTGCCTGGTCAGGTTACTCATTATGTGCCTTGTTCCCTTGGGCCCTTTTTTAAGCTCTGGAGAACAGAGAAGAAAAATGTTATGCCTACTGTGGAACATTTTAATACAGAACAACCTTTTTTTTTTAGAAGTCAAAATGCAAAATACTTTGTTTTCCCTCCTTCTCATCTTAAAGGCAGCTCAGACAACAGGCATTTGTTTGGAGAGAAGAGACTGGACTTTTGGTGAAAGAAAGAACAAAGACAAAGCTTGACTTTGGCAAACTAAGCATGGAGAGAATCAAGTACAGAGCACAAGTCCATCAGAAAAACTTAAAAGGTAAGTTTATGTGATGGGGGGGGGAGAAAAAAAGAGTTTTCTGCTCATACTCAGGCAGTTAGCACATTTGAAACTGAGGACAGTTTTATTAACTTTTTCGCAATGAACATATTTGGATTTTTATGTTAGTGGTAGACATGCAAGAAGGAGAAAAATCTGCACAACATATTAATTGTCTTTTTACTAGCCCTGGGACTAGTCAATCACCTAGCACATTTAAGCCTTGGGATATCCAAGTATTAGAGATGTAGATTTTGAGGCAACAGTGTGGGTCTCTGTGGTGCCACCAGAGGCTGAGGCAGCGCAGCTGAAGTTACTGCAGTCAGTTATGCCTTCACTGCATTGATTCCCAAACAGACTAAATTAAGAAATCATACTTCAGATGTCTGCTCTATAAATATATCTTTTTCCATTTAAATGCACGTGTAGCCCATTTTAAATATCTCCTGTGACACACTGTTTAATAGCAATATGCATGGAACAGGTCATGGAAAACATACCAGTCTCCTGAGAAGAACAAAGTCAGACAGGGAAACCCTCCTGAATTCTATCAAGAGCTTACACTCTTTTTTCTGTTTTTTATGCAAGCAAGCACATAACAGAATTATGTATTTTGATTTAATTTTGCATTGTAACTCTCTGCATTACTGGGATAAAGAGCAGAATTATAAAAAAAACCCAAAAAACAACACCACCACAAAAAAGAAGGGGATCCATTGCCTAATCTAGCAGCATACCACACAGACAGCTATGCTTGCACGAGAGGGCAGAGGAGAATAAATAAACCAAAGGAGTGGGAAACAGTACTTTAACAATAGTGCAGCTTGTTATCAATTCATTGCAGGCTTAGATTATTTCTTTTGTGAGGCCAAGCAGGCATCAGTAAGTGCTCACTGGACGTTCAGCCCCAGCTGAGGAGATATACTGCTTAAAGATCAGAGTTCCCCAGCCCTCAGGAAGGTAAAAATCCAGAGTGCTGTAATTTCTTTAAGTACTGACTACTAATTAATTTGGAACCATTTCCAAAGAACAGCAGAGGATGGCTTCAATAAAGAAAACAGGGTTTTAAAACAAAATTGCAACGTTATGATTTAATGAAAACAAAGAGCAAGGCTAGGTTCCTTTATGCTGAGTGACTAGCCGTGCAGATGTCTTTCCTTTCTAAACAAACTGCTAGGGAAAGGGTCTGCACCGAGTATGCTAAAGGGTACAAGTACAGAGGGCAATATCCTGGGTCAAACTGATTTCCTTACCACAAAGGTAAAATAAAGTTCAGTGCAACACCTTGAGCCCATCACATTCTGCAGTTGTGTTTTCTAAGCCAGGTATATACCCAGATAACACTGCTAAAAGAATTCTTCTAGATGACGTGATCCAGAATCACAATTTAATTGCACTTGTGTTTCTTGGGCCACAGAAAATTCAAGAACTTGATCCTAGGATGGTTTTAAGGAATTACAGGAATTTCCCAGTGAGACAAGGCAGACACTATAAACAAGCACCTTAGGAACAGCAGGCTTATGCAGCAATGCCATTGTCCAAGATGTGAAGCAACAGTTACTGCCTGAGCCAAGAAATGTCTCATCTGTGAGAGGAGCTTCAGCCTTCAGATCCAAATTCTAGATCTGGGCTAGCCAAGGTGTATTATTTAACAAAAAAACGCTTCCAGCCAAGAGGCAGAAGAGCACTCAGTACTCTGAGCAGTATTGCAAAGCTGCAGTACCTGCACATCAGCCAGAGCCATCCTGGTCACAAAAGGTGTCAGGTCAAAATGTATTACAGCTGAAAGCCCCCTAAAAAATGAGAGCAATGCACAGCCAAAATGGGAGAAAAGAACATAAGCTGGTATTATCCAGAGGTTCTGAGAGGACACCCTGGCCACTTAGACACCTCTTACAGATTCTGTCCTAAGCAATAGCAAGGATGCAAGATAATGGAACAGCTTGGCTTTTTACTAAGCCTAATAGTTCCTGCAAAGAGGGTGAGGGCAGTTAATTAATGTAAATACTTATGGCCTGCAGTGAGTGGCTGCACATTGTGATCTTACTGCCTTCAGGGTTTTAGTGGCTTTTAAGCTCCAACCTGGTATGACCTTTCATGACTTTCACAGCAGACCATTCCCACTGTCCTTCATTCTGCTCGTTCTGTATGCACCTAGATAAAATAATCCTAGCAATTTAAGGCACAGCAGGACCGTAGCTGCTACCTCAGAACACCTCTAAACCTGTCTAGGGAGGCAGCAGTGAGGGGGTTGAAATGAGATGCTGAACATCTTCCACAAACACAGCCACCTTCCAACCCACAGCAGCAGATGTGCTGTCAGCACTGCTGTGCTGCAGGCACCTCTGCAGGAGGGGCTCCTGCCTCCTGATACTGACAGCTCACACACTGTCCTTTCAAATACTCAATCTGGAAACTGCTTCCCCCCACCCAAACTGCACACATCCACTAAACTTCTAAAAGCTGCTACATCTGAAACTACCTGGCTCTTTTTCACATTGGTTCACGGAGTGGTACAAAGAATGCCAGGAGTATTTTGCACTTTTTTTACACAGGTCTCTCCACATTATAGAGCATCAAATCCTCCATTATCAGCTAAGACTGGATTGGGCTCTATTTTCAGGTAACATTGTCTTGTCCTCATTGAAAGCCTTCCTTGAAAAGTCTTCACACTTTGTTTTGGGTTGGTTTTGTTTTGAACAAACTGCTTTGCAACTACACTGAAATAAACAACCCCAAACATACCAAAGCACACAGCCTTTCCAAGCAAACAAATGTACATTTCATTTTCTTTACCTTCCTGTCCTTCACTCCTTCTGAAAGAAAACAAGATTTGCTGGATTTCATACCAAAGTGTATCTGAAGAGCTCTCAAGCAGTAAATCAAATAGTTGGGGGAAAAAAAAAACACCAATACATTTGATTTTTGAACCATCAGCAGAGTAGAATGGAAGGTGGTGTTGGACAGACCAAAAAGCTGCCAGTGCTTCTCATGCACTCAGAGTTTTCACCACAAACCATGAGGAGAAAGGAGCACCACACACAATGAACAAGGGGCAAGTGGAACCCTGGAAAGGCTCTGGGTAACTTTTTCTGCTACCAGTCCCCACAAAGCTTTCCAGTCATGTACTTCAAAGTCCAGGGAAAAGACAGGTCTGTAAGACCTGGGCATTCCAGGGCTGACTCTCACCATTCCTGGCACTTCTGACAGATCAGGCAGGACAGTGACATGAGGCAATGTCCATCCAAATGCTGCTTTGGCTCTGTCCAAGACACATCCATAAGCACAGTAAGAGGTACCACTGAGACCTGAGACTGTTCTAGTAAGACATGGGGCTTTCTTGCATTGATCCCAGCTGCTTCCAGGTCAGATCATGCTGTACACAGAGTCAGGACTAGCCTTTAGCCTAGCTCTTAAACTCAGTTTAGAAAATTACAACTAAGTTTGCCAACATGCTAAAACCACCACCAGTCCCCCCAACACCCCCCC
>VXBU01011050.1:92808-127784 GCA_013400315.1 Bombycilla garrulus
AAAAAAAAAACCACAAAAAAACAGAACAAACAACCACAAAGAAACTCCGTATGTATATACATATATATATAAACTTATTATATATAAACTTATTCTAACACCTGTGTAAAAATCTGAAGAGACCACTTATGCCTTTTTTTTTTTACTTCTGTGCCTCTCCAATATTTCCCTGAAAAAGGGGGTAGTTTTATTTCACCAAGCCTCTTTTCAGAATTCATTGCTCTAACTGAAGACTCTTCTCCAACTCTAAGTCAGGAATTATATCTGCCTTTTGAAGTGTGAGGCATCAGGAATATGAGAGCATTTTATTTTTCCAAAGCTAGGCAAGTTGCTCATCAAATCTGCAACTTCTGTGAGATAACATGCACAAAGAAAGATGAACAAGAACTCAAGTTTGCTAGGGACAAAGAGGTAAGTCCAGGGTAAGTTTTTCTCCTTTGCACACGTGCACAGGTATTCTGAGAAATCCAGTGTGAGTTTTCACCTCCCTGAGCAGCCACCTCAGTATTCTTCCTGAATGCTTAAGTCACAAGGTTGGACACGTTTGTCTCACTGCACTGGGACAGTCTTCACAGCACTGCCTCAGATACCACAGACTAAATCTACCCAGAAATACTGCACATTTCTAGCACTGCAGCTCTGCTTCCTACACTCAGGGTCTGCATGTTCCCCTCAGCCTGCTCAGATGGGCCAGCTCTCATCTCTTGATTGCCTTCTCAGCTGTGTTTTTTCTCCCACAATGCCTCCACAACTACACTTGCCCAGCACTTACCAGGGTGGAATAGCTTCCTGCTTTTCATCAAGTGTTTCTACTTCATCATTATAAGAAGTGCCCCCAGAATACAGGAGCTAAGGGCCACTCAGAATTCAATAAAATCACTCTAGGTAACTGGCAAGCAGCTAAGCCAGTGCTCAAATCTGTTATTCAGCTTTACTAAGAGAACAAGGTTACCAGCTCCTCTTCAAGACAGAACTACTTCCACCATCCCCCAAGTGGCTTAGCAAATAATCTGTTATTATTCTAGTGCATTGCGTTGTTTGGTTTGTGGGGTTGGTTTCTTCATTTTTTTTAAACCCTATGTAATACCTACCTATATACTGAAAGAAGAGTGTGAACACACACACAGTTTTATTTCCGTTCACATATTTTACAGGTTTCTGAAAGATGTCCCGTGAGTTCAACCACCCCGTAACTTTGCACTGATCCCAAAAGAACCTCTTTTCAGCTTTTTTCCCCAGCCACACCTGCACAGGCTGGTGCTAGGCAGTGTGTGCTGTGCTGCTGGCAGCAGCCTGGGCGAGCAGGGACTTACACTGGTCACTCGGCGGTAGATCTGTGCGGCATTTTGGCACTCGGAATAAGGGTATTCAGACGTGGCCATCTCTAGCATACACATCCCAAAAGCATACACATCAACGGACTCATCATATTTCTCCTCATACATCTCGGGGGCCATGAACTCTGGGGTACCTTAAATTAAAAGAACGATTCAGACTCTAAATGTCTCAAAGGAGCAGAGGCTGCTGGCGTTACTCACCGCGGGGGCGCGCGGCTGGGCAGACCTGCGAGACAAGAGAAAGTGGAGGCAAAAACAAGAGGGAGGAAACCCTTAGTGACTCAGTTGCACCAATGCACCCTGTGAGTCTTCCATTGCAAGGCCTTAGGGAGCAACAATGCGAGACCTGATGCGGCTCCAGCTTTAGGTGTGTTAGTTGGTACAAATGTGAACAGACTGGATTAGCCTGAAACCAAACGGGAGGGGAGGGGATCAGAACAAGGGACAACTGCAGACTAGCTATAGGCTGCAAACCAAATACTAAGGAGAGTTAAGGCACTTACCTGTTCTCCCTGTAAGAGAAGCAGCACGTTAAAGGTTGTTTCACGAATTACCTGACTGCCCTCTGCTGCAAAGGAAGCAGTACTGGTAAGAGCCCACAGCTAGTCTCTGACCTGGCGCTCTCCAGCTACTTGCTGAAGTAGAATGGTTTGGGTAAGGCCTTGCAATGAAAAGCTCTGCTGTTACAAACATCAGTCTCGGTGAAAAGAGGATAAAGAGTAATTTTCTGCAAAGGCCACTCACCAGAGCCCTTTTCTTCACATACTTACCTTCCCACCTGCAGTATATTTATAGGCCTACTGCAGATACAGGCATTAGTGAGGGACATCCTACAGTCAAAAATACTCAGAAATACAGAGAGATTGAGTTACAGGCACAGAGCGTGAGATTCAACAAGTCCCATTTAAATAGTGTGCAGAAAATTATTGCCCAGTGAAGCATCACAGATCCCTCTGCAAACAAAGGGACTGCATTGTATGATCAGATTTACTTTAAGCCAGAGATGCAAGTTTGCTTTTTGTAAATATAAGCACAGAATTATTTCCTGCAGACACCAGATTCCAGACAATTTACAGATCATTCTACGGCCCATTGCTGGATTTCACCACGCTAAACCAAAAAGAATGTAATTGCAGTCATTTATCCAAAGGCTAATCATTAACAGATAACTATGGAACAGATGGTAATTTTCCAGTGATAAATTTGAAGATATGACAAACATGCTTAAGAAATTGTTTTTTAACACCATTCTTTTCTTCCCTATTAATACTTTGACCTGGTTCAGAAGCAGGAAATATTTCAGCCACAGCTTGCAAGAAAATTTACAGGTATACACCATTGATCCCAGCTAGGAATCTGGCACAGGACTGTTGAGTAATGCTGAATTTTAGCAAGCTCTAAGTACTGAGAGCGAGAGAAACTTCATTCCCTGCAGTCTATCTGCCCAACTATAAAAACAAAGCTGATGAAACCAATTCTTTCAAGAATTCACAAGAAAGATTACACTAGTTCAACCAAACCAATTTCTGGAAAAGGTTGTAAGTGGATACACAGGGACAGAGCCAGAATAAAGCAGTATTTCCCAATGCATCCTCCTAACTCACACAAATGCACATTCTACAGACTCCCTGAGGATGGGGTTATAGCACAGTCTGTGTTATTATTTAACTATATATATATGATATTGACTTTCTTTGGTATACTTCAGTTTCTGATTACTCAGAAGCTGCAAGAGATTCAATATAAACCCCTGGTGACAATCAAAAAAAAAATGGCCATATGAACTAATGTTACACTAAATATCAAAATACTGTTTGGTCACCAAATGTATTTGTACATTTCTTGAAGCAGCGCCATATCAAAGGTAAGATTTATATGTAGTCAAGAGTGGTTTTATCAACAATGTTGCACTAGATTGTTGGGCAGGACAAGAACTCCACATTCTGAAATAGCTAATGTTAATATATAAACACCAGAAGCACAACCAGAATTTCAATATATCTTTGCATTAGGAACACAGAATGACCTCAGCAACCAAGAGACAAAGCCTAGACATCTTCAGGCTTTGCCCATGTACCTCTGTAAGCATGTTTTTTTAGCAAAGTTCTCAAAACACTCAAGCCTCTGAAGAGGCAGACTGGCTCAGCAGCCTCCAAAACAGGAGAGGCTTACCTATCACACTTTTGGCAAAAGAAGCTCGTTTCAGGGTTGCCAGGCCGAGGTCTCCGATCTTGACTGATCCAGTGGGGCCAGTAATGAAGATGTTGTCACACTTCAAGTCTCTGTGGATGATGGGAGGAGTGCGTGTGTGCAGAAATTGTAAGCCTTTCAGTATCTGACGGCACCAGCTTCGTAGTACTTTAATTTTCATCACTTTAAATCTTTTCAAATACCTAGTGGAAAAAGTAACAATAGGTTAAACAGGTTCTGCTAACAAAGAGTAGATTAAGCTGTACCATTTGCTGTTTGGAAGCAAAGAAATAGTAATGGAAGACATGTATAAATTTAAACCTCTATTTTAAAATCTACCTGGACATTTCAGGACTTCAGAGGAGGTAAAGATAATCCCCTTCTACAAAACCTATCTCCTATCTCCTTTCTTCTAGCCAGCAAGCTATAATGATGAAACAAAAATGTGGAAGCTTGCTGCACATAGCTGGTAAATCCTCTGCATACAAAATCATTCTACAGTAACTAGACAGTTGGATCGCCAAATTTCAAGGCTCTCCTTCAATGACAAATAATTCAAGGCTCATTAATTACAGTTCTTTATCTATCTAACTTCTTAAACACTTACAAGCTCTACCTTGATTAATTATAACTGGATGGGGACATGGGTCACTAGATCCAAAATGTTAATAACCAACAAAGTACAGAGTTGTGGAAAAACTGCAAGAGCTCTGAAATCATTATTGCCTCATTTACAAGAGTAGTTCAAGCACTCTGTTCCAGGTTTCCACATTAGACTTTAAATCTGCTTCAAATTTACTTGTGGAGTTATCAAGTAAATTAGAAATTCTTAAGAGATCCCCTCCCTAGTCCAGGACAGGGTTTGATCACCTGACTCCAACTGGTACTACTTCAAAACTATGGACAGATACAGCCAGGGTAGAGAAATCTTTCAAAAGGCTCTGTCAAATAACTGAGGTGGAAGAGCTCCTACCTAAGTCTGTATTCCTTTGTGGGCAGAATGCAACCCAACCGTACCTGCTCTATCTCTGCCACTCCTTGAAAACCCATGTCAGAAGAGTCAAATTTCATACCAAAAATATTTTTCAACGTGCATGACCTAAATCAAAGATCTGATTCTGTTACTTAACTTCAGCAGGTTAGAGTGCCATGAGGTGAATAACCTCTGACAGTTTGAGTGCTTTCCAGCTGGGTTTTCTCTCAACCTCTCTTTGGGTAACACAATGTGAAGAGCTGTTTGTTGCTTCAGAAAAAGTACAGGCTGCACTGTGTGTAGAGAAAGGACCTAGCATGCTCTGTAGAACAAGGACTTGGTTCTTGCTGGGGCAACATTACTCAGTCAGTCTCAGACAAAGACCAGTCTGACACTACAGCAGGACTGCTAGCAAATTCTGTGACCATCATGGAGTCTAGCAACTGCACTTAAAACTACAAGCAAGTCATGTTCAATTATTGCATGGTAGTGGTCAGTCTCTTCTGCAGATTCACTTAATTAGGAGTCCTGTTGAAATCACTTCGATCAGCTCCAACACAGAAATGCAGTGTATTCATCCCCTTTAACTTCTGGAACTCAAAACAAGATCTGGAAAATCAAGTTGCTAGCAATGATCCTGCTGTGAAAACAAATCTGTAAAAGCAATTGAGTCAGTTCCAGAGGAAATCAGGTCCCAGAATGTAAAGAAAAGCCAAGCCAAGGAAGGAGACAAACTGAAGGAACTTTCACTATTCCTAGACATCAGCTACCACTTGAATTCTTGCTATTGACACAACGCTCATTCATCTCTCTTGAGCCTGTTCCAAAGATCACATGGTAGGGGCACTTCAGTTCAGCATCTGGAATCCCTAATTACATTCTTGGTCACAAATATGCCAGTCCAGTGCCAGCTTCTCACTGTCAAAGGACCTGGATCCAGCCATCCCCCAGCATCGTGCAGTGTGGCTGTCACTGTTCCGTAACACTGTCCTGAATTAAGTCACATGTCACTTAGTGCAGAAAACAATTTAAAATGGAAGCATGTAAAAATATACAAAAATAGACAAGCCTACTAGCCAGTATGTTTTCACTTTTCCTGCTATCTCAGAATAAGCTGGGCTTGAAGAGACCTCAGGAGGCTTCCAATTGAAGTTTCTGTAATTACAATTACACAGAGCTCAAGGAGCTAAAGGAATCCTTACTAAAAAAACATGAGAGAAAATTTCCTTTAAAGATATCATCACACTTGTATTCTGTTCACTTTTTTACATCAAGTGACAGCAATGTCTGTGTCCCAAGACAAGAAAAGCATCGCTTTCATCAAATGCAGGTAAGGTAAACATACTGAAAATAAAGATATGGAAGTAATAGTCAAATATATGCAAGCACAAGTGTTCAGTGTAAATCTAGGAATATGCCACAAGCACATGAAATACTTAATTAAGGCACACCTGAAATCTCCCATACAGTTTACCTGTCAAGTCTCAAATGAAGTGGACCAGAACAACCTAAATCACAATTAGAACACCAGCTATACAAAAGTGGGGGAAAACCCTAGCCACAACTCAACAGTTTAAAAGATGTCCAATTAAAGAGCCTATTCCTTTTTTCTGGATTAAAAAAATACTCTTATTTTAAGGTACAAAATAATCCCACAGACAAAAAATCTGGAATATTTCTTCCTATCAACACCCTACTTTATAACTGTCTATTATTACTTCACCACATAAGCCAATACAAATATCAAAATCTGTGAGAGAGATAAAGAATAAAAAAGGGATCAAAATACAAATTTAGCACTACACATTTGGCAGAAAGTTAGGTAAACTTTATTCAAAGGCATCTGTACAGAACTGCAAAACTATTAACTTATTACTTGTCTGGAAACAGCACATGAAGCAGCAGATTTATTATTGTATCTGAAATACCTTAACAACCTGAGAAATGTCTCCACTGAACACACAGCTAAAGAATGTTGCCACATCTTTAGCCATCCAGTACTACTTCAAGAGACAAACACTTCCTGTAAGTGCAGCCCAGACTCCCTGAGAGCCATTTTTCTTCTCAGGAACGTCCATTTGTGGCTATCAAAAACTCGGTAATAAACACAAGACATTCCCGGGCTATTCCAACCAAAGAGAAGGCAAACTGTTTCCAGCTCCTGCAGCCTGCTCACACGTGTGGGGTGTGAATGCCTCTGCACCAGTGAAATGGGCACTGAACAGGGTGAGGGATGCAAAGCCTCCTATCCCAGAGCTGGCAGCGTTATTACCAGCAGAGGATGGAGGCTGGAGCTCAGACATTCCCAGAGGAGCAGAGCCCGTTATTCCCAGCAGAGGATGGAGGCTGGAGCTCAGACATTCCCAGAGGAGCAGAGCCCGTGATCCCAGAGCTGGCAGTGTTATTCCCAGCACAGGGACAGGAGCTCAGACATTCCCAGAGGAGCAGAGCCCGTTATTCCCAGAGCTGGCAGTGTTATTCCCAGCACAGGGACAGGAGCTCAGACATTCCCAGAGGAGCAGAGCCCGTTATTCCCAGAGCTGGCAGTGTTATTCCCAGCAGAGGATGGAGGCTGGAGCTCAGACATTCCCAGAGGAGCAGAGCCCGTTATTCCCAGAGCTGGCAGTGTTATTCCCAGCACAGGGATGGAGGCTGGAGCCTGGAGCCTCTCGCAGCCAGGGGCCCTCACAGCAGCTGCAGCTCCTGCTCTCTGCTTTGAACCCGGCCTGCAGCACAGGTCTGAGTTGCAGGATTTTTATCTGAAACCTCAGCAAGTTGCAGACAAAGCAATAGGTGGAGGATTTTTTTCTTTCTACATGTTATTTGTATTGTAGTAGCACTTGTGCATGTGCTTACTGGGACATCACAAGTAAGAACTTATAAGCTTGCTAACTTAAAAGATTTTTTACTACACCTGCAATGCTAGTAATGCTCCTCTAGCACAGGAATGGTCCTACAGTATCTCAGCAAAAGGTCTCTGTTCTCACCCACTCTAAGTATCAGCTGTTTCTAGTGCTCTGGTATGTGAATCAAACTGAAATGCTGTGACTTGTCTCAATTTACTTACGTTTTTAATGTTCCAGACGTCATGAGTTCTGTCACAAGAACAATACACTTTTTTCCTTTGACTGTAGACTCCCAGGAATCATAGAACCTGACAATATTGGGATGCTGAAGCCCTTTCAGCATCCCAGCTTCCTCTTTAAATCTTTGTCGCTCTGACTTGGACAGCTTCCGATCCTAATGAAAAAGAAAAGGTGCATCAGAAAGTTTGGCTTTATTTTCCTATTGACAGGCAGCAATATGAAAACAGTTAGGTACACACAAGAATCAGGTGTCATAAATGCCATTTGGTTTGCAATTACCTTGAGCTATTCTGTTTTGAACACATTCTATTACAGTCTTTTTATAAAATGCTGTTCTTTATAATTCTATTGCTCTCAGGGTTAAGAGCTGCAAGTCTGTAAATTAACTCCTCTTTCTGCTTCCTCCTGCTTTACTCTTATAAATTTAGCTGTTGCCTGACTCGGGGTGGAAAGGAGACACGATGTCTTGAACACTTCAGTGTTTGAGAATGAAATCAGATCATTTAAAGCACCTCCTTCTCATGCTGTACATAACAGCCTTTCACTATTCCTAGATGCCTCTCCAGACCACCGGTAACAGATGGCATTAGCCACCCACAGAGGGGGTTAAGCACAAACCTCTGTTAACATACAGTGTGTTCCTGGAGCTGTAGGCCATCAAGTGAATGAATTGCATTTTCTTTGATTAAAAGCAGAACCTCATGATTGAGCAAGTTTCCTGAAATGTCACGACGTCAACAAAACCAAAAGCACAACTGCCAGCAGAGACAGAAAGCAATCTTTAGGCCAGAGACAGAACACAAGAAAGCCTTCGTGGACAGTGCTGCTGCATTACCCACCAACAGCTGCCCATCACCTGCCACCCAGACTCCAAGCAGCTCCCACCTGAACGAGCAGCACACGTCAGAGAGAAGAGGTCTCCTTGTGCCATGCAGTGTTCTCAGCTTAGCAAGGCATGACCAGTGCACTGCTCACACCAGTCAGACTGCCACAAACTGTGTCCAAATGCAGTTTGCATTGAAAAAACAAAATATTTCAGCATCTACTTATAACAAAGAATTTCAGAAGCATTGTTTCTAACAGTTATTTAGCAGTAACCAAAGACCTATTTGTCATATCTGAGTAATAATTTCAAGTCACTTGATTTCACATTGTCTTTTCCATTAAAAGGAGGCAGTAAAAGCACGCAGGATTTACTTACACTCCCATTGTCCTTCAGACAGTAATTTCTCTTCCTTTGTCTACAGGTTATGTGTTTTCCCAATATAATTCAGCCATGTAATATCTAAACCATCCTACATTCACTAAGATCATCAACTTTTTCTAAAAGGTTCACAGAGTATCTTTAGGCATGGACAAACCTATTTTTCAGATGAAGCTCCAGTTTTCAGCAGTATACCATTTCCCTGGGTAAAAGTCTCAAAACAGGTCTGAAATCACCTCAGGGATCAGCTTCCTGTTGGTGTCTATGAATGTCACCTCTACAATTCTTAGGAAAATGCAAAATCCTTATGTATGACTAACTTAATCTACAGACATCAAAAAGCATTCAATCCTACAACTACTTCACTCTGCAGAAATCAGCATTACACCTCCTCCCATCCTTTCATAAGCATATTGCACAAGTTCTGAGATAGCATTGGCAGAAACGCTCCACCAACAATGGAGCACTCATGTCTGCTGAGGTGTTGCAGGGGGTTTAACATGCAATTAGTACTCCCCTTTGAGCTGTCTTACTATCTAATAGCTTTCCTTTCATTATAATGGACAGGCCAGCACAAGCTCGGGTTCAAACATCAAACTGCTGAGAGACAGAAAAGCAGTGAGCTGCAAGGGGTACAGCTGACCATACACACACACCTCTAAGCAGCTGTGCTTCAAACACAATATCATCTTTCTTACAGGAAAATAAAGCAATATTCTCAGCCTCTGCACTTGACCCATACAATTCACTTTTTTCAACCACTGTATTTAGCTGCAAATTCAGCTATTATGTATGGTCATTATACAAAAAAAGGCTGCAATAATTACTTTTCTATCACTTTTAAATAGTCAGTATAACACCTGCATTTATTCTTGTCCAAACCCAAGATTATAGATACCCATTTGGATTACATTTCCTTTATTGTGTGCATACTAACAAGTTATCCACCACAATCACTGTTAACCAGTTTTAGACCGATACTTAACATCAAGTCAAGTGTATTTCATGTCACTTTAATCCACGTAACCCCATCTCCCTTAAGGGCTTTATTCAGTTTTCCCTGGCCCTGTACCGCTGTCCCCAAATAGAAACTAACAAGCGCTAATCACTCTTATCAAAGAACAGACTGCTAAGAGGCACCCACATTTGGACTCATTTCTCTCTCTGGTCACATCCACGGCAGCACCATGCTCCTCAAACACAGCTGTGACGTTCAGCAGACACTCAACACTTCAGTGCTGCCATTAAAAACCCACCAAGACCGTGCAACAGACCAAGTAAAACAACGCGGCTTTCAAAGTCACGGTGCCCCAGTGATCTGGGACAAGCTTGGACAAAGCACAGGCCAAAACTTTCACCCAGGAACACAGCTCTGTTTCTGCAACCAAGGAAACCCTGCACCCTTCAGTACATAACTGCAGCAGCAAAGGGAACATTAAACAGAGCTGGAAGAAAAAGACAGAGAGGCCACTTGTCTCCTAAGGCCAGCAGTGCATACTACCTTTTACTGCCCTCATTTCCTTGGACACACAGCCCACACCCTCACCCCTGACAGGTTTTTATATTCTTCTCCTAAAGAACACTAAAGCTAGGCTACAGAAGACTGTCAATAAACTTTAAAAGAACCCACAACCCTAACATTCAGGAAAATACTGGCTCTCCTGTACAATTATACTAACAAAGTCTGTATACACAATGACTGGTTTTAGCTGTACGAATTACATTCTAATGCAGCTGGCAAACAGTTGGCCTGCAGGCCAACATACAATTTAAAATGACACGTCCACTTTCAAAACCTGAGTAATTAAAAATATTAGACAGCAGGATCTCCCAGGCTGCATAGAGACAGACTAGAATAGAGCCCTCCCAAATGCACGTTGGCACCCTTTGAGCTGTTAGTATGGGCAAAAGTGACAACTTCACCTCATGCTTGTTCTTGTACAAAAATGCAACTTAAGCAGCTGCAGCTACTAAAATATTGAAATAAGCAAGTAAAATGGAGCACTGTATGTAATTTGGGAAACTGAGCTGTTACCAGCCACGTTAAGTATAAATAGTTCAGGAAAAGCAGGGAATGAGAGTATCTTGGCATCCCATGGAATCCAGAAAGTGGCTGTACAGCATAGCTGTGGCAGAGGGAAAGAAGCCATCGTCACTTAGGAAGAATTTAAAAGAGTCTTTTGCAAGACTTTGGGAACAGTTTTCACCATGCTCAGTTATAATGCATACTCCAAAGGCCTCTCAAGCCCAGATGTGTCTTCTCCATGAGGCAGCTGCTGGGGGCAGTGCTCAGAATCCCCCCTGGCCTCTGACAATTGCAGCTCTAGCTCCCCTTCTCAAGATGCAATGAAGTCTGTGGCCTGTCACTCAAAATATGCCCTCTTTTCTGATTTCATGATTGTAAGTGTGAATCAGATAAGCAGATTTATCCCCTGCAGCCTTTTTCCTATAACTCACAGTCTAAATAGGTACATAGATGGATCATTGCCACACGGATTTGCTGGTTTAATTTGAAAGCAGAAATATTGGTTTCACAGATTAACATTCCAGTTTCACCAAGTACAAGATTATTTAGACAATTTTAATGTTTTTGTTGATTTTTTAATTTTAATTTTTCAATCAAACAACCAGAAACTAAAAGTAGAAAGACTCACAAGTAGTTTTCCATAAGCTTAGGAAACATAAACAATTTCCTAAAGAAGCCAGCACTTTAAGAACAGTTAATAATACACAGCTTGATATCCTATCCTTCAAAGACCAAATCATTTTGGAATTCCCACTAATAAAATTTAAAAATGGACATACTCTCTCCTTTCCTGGTCTTTTTTTACCACAAGCAACCTTAGACAGACAAGACAAAGTCCTAAATCTAGAAGTTAGCAAATCACATTCTTGTAGTAGCTCAGTTGGCACATGCTGAGCAGATATAGCCCAAATATTTTTAAAAATATACGAAGCTGTCAAACTATAGGAGAGCTTGCTTCCTAAAATGGATTTAACTACCTTACAAAACAAGCAGCATTGTTCTTCCTAAAGTGATAGCTTCCCTGAAGGACCTAAGTGTCACATCCCAATCACTGGGCTGCCCTTTGAACAAACTGAAACAGATGCACCAAGCCTACTCTGATCATTTCATTCATTCCTTTCCACCTACATTAAATTGTTTTGACAAGCCAGGACAAACAGCAAGGCTTCCCAGCACGTGACTCGCGGTTCTGCAGTGCCAGGGGCCTGCAAGGAGACGAGCAGCAAATGAAACAATTGTTCAGCTCAGAGCAATTCAATAAGCTTTTTCTTGGCTGTTTCCATTTCTCCAGGTCCTTCCCACAGGGTTTGTTTTGGTCAGGAAGAGCTATCAGAGGTGTTTACATTTTGCAATGTAAAACAGGGATCTTGGGCATTCATGATAAAGCAGGTACAGGTTTACTCTTCCACTAATTTCCTTAATGTACAGAGCATGAATTACACGCAGCATTGCTACTACCCTCTGTCTACCCCTGTACCTGCATGCCTTATATAAACAAAAAACAAAACAACTCCCTTCCCCCCTAAGATGAGCTATTGTACCAAGCCACAAAAAACAAAGCTCATCAGCAAAAAATTCCTGTATTCCTCTGGTGATTTGTTTCAGCCAAGGCTTACTATCTACTCAGCATCCTTAATGAGGAAAGAAAATACATTTCTGGCCCCTAAATTAATCTTAAATTTCAACTGGGAGACTCACATAGAGGTGAGTAACTTCCCATGTGTTCTCCTCTCTTCCCACAGTCCTTCCGAGCTCTGTGCTGTTCACATCAGGAGCAGGAACCACACATCTGCAGAAGCCGTGCAGTGCCCAGCAGGGGCAGCTGGGGCAGCAGACTCTGCTCACACCAGAGCCCTTTTGGCCAGCCCAGGCCCCAGCAGGGCTCCTGTTTTCACTGACTGACAGCCAAAGGCTCCTGCTGAAGTCTGGGACAGTTCAGCTGGCACTGAACAGACACAGAGCTGCACTGTGGCACAGCGCACCTCTCCCTCAAACACACACCACAGGACACCAAGCCAGGAGCCACCAAGAGAAATGCTCTACATGGAAGGAGCTGCACCCACCAACTCCTGCTACACATCCTCCAAGGTGATTTTCACTCCCTTAACATCAGGTACAATTTACATCGCTGACGTGCCGGGGAACCTTCACACACAGCAGAACAAACCAGACTCAGAAAACTTCCCATGATCTCCATCTACAAATAAGTAGACGTAAAAGTGACAGGGGTCAACTCTAAACTGTTTTTGTTTTTAAAAAAAATAAAAAACAAAAAAACCCCAAAAAAACCTCAGTAGATGAGTTTACACAATTTAGAGCTCTTCCATCTTCCCCAGTATCAGGAAGACAAGCAGTAAAGAGGAAACAGAGAAAGACTGGACACTTCATTGACCACAGCCAGGTTTTACCAGCTTTTTGCAGATCACACCACCAGACCCAGCAAGGATACACAGCTGTAGTGCAGGGACAGTTCATGGGTTGTTTTGTGGGAGGGTTAACCAGACTACAGCAACAGCATGCGGCTTTCCTCCAGACGTGCACTAGAAAAATTAGTGGCAATGAACTGTCTTCAAGTGATGTGATCTGTAAATGTACAGCCATGAGAGACTTCAAAGTGCTGTTGAATTATAGATAGCCTGAATCACAACCAAGGTAAATTATCTATCTGTGCTGAGGTTACACTCAGCAGTGTTTTATCAGGCATTCAAATGCCTGAAAATCTGAGTGAAGACACTGCAGCTCCCAGCCTATTATTTGGAGGAAGCAGTAGCATGGGGAACAGACAAATGTTCTTCTGTGCGCATTTCTGCAGCATATGAGCAAGGCTTTGCAAGCCTTTAAGCAAGGTTAATGAGGGGTCATCAGAGGAGAAGCTAGCAAGACTGCTCTGATACTCAGCGCTGTTAATGGAGCTGAGGCTTTGTGGGCTGCAGTGTTCTCATCCTGAAAAAATCTAGCAGTTAAGAGGAAAAAAGAGCACAGTAACCATTGAGCTAGACTAACAAAATATCAACAAAGAGTCCACTGAGCTTAAAAATCATCCAGCATTACACAGTCGGTGCCTAGAAATGGAAGTCACAGTGCACAAGCACTGCATCTACTTTTCTGTATCAACACATAAGCCAGTTAATACTTTCCAGCATTAAATACTAGGCAGAGAGATAAAAGGGAGGAGAGACAGTTCAAAATGCATCCCTGCACAGCAACAGACACAAAAACTGATCAAAGATCTGCACAGATCCTTCCATCACTCCGCTTTCTACAAACCACTGAACACAAAGAACCTGATGAAATAGAGCTGAACAGCTGCTGTTCCAAAAGTTCATACACAGGCTAAAAAACACCAGCTCTCCCAGCCACTCCTCACAAGACGTGCTCTGGACCCACTGCCAGCTTTGCTGCTCTTCCTCTGACATGCTCCAGCACCTCAGTGCTCTTCTCTTCCTGAGAGGCCCACAACTTCCCAGTCACTCTCTGCTCATCTCAGTTTAAAGATGGAAGACAAAGCTTCTGACAGGCAGCAAAACCCCAGCAAGGCCAAGTTAATGCTTATTGAAAGAATGATTTCACCTTGCTCCTTGGCAAGTCTCCACAAGAAGAATCAATTTCATATAAGCTACAGACAATCTTCATGGAGCATGCAAATAACCTTTAAGGAAGAGAACACTAAAGTACAAAATACACAGCTAACACAACAGAAAAAAAAAAAAGGCTTGAAACAGTTACACATTTTAAGGCTCCTGATTACGGGTAAATGTTTGCTGTAGGTTTCCTCTTACACAAGGTATTAAAACCACTAAATTTCAGGAAAGTACACAAATAGCCAACCTAAGTGAAACACTGAGGGATTATACCCATTACCTGTCAGTTTCCTGGTGAAAAACACCTGCCTTCAAAATTTTTCACCACTGGTTACAGGGAGGGCAAAGAAAAATAGATAACTGACGTGATAATTCTCTTCTGTGTTTTAATTTCTGGCATTTCAGTCCACTACAATAATAATCAAATAAAAAATTCATTGGAAGACAAAGTTAATTTGTTAAAAACAAAATACAAGTGCTTCTGCTTCCTTTCTCTTAGAATTGTTGCAGTTAAATAATACAGCAAATGTACACAACTTTACTTATGCTGCTCAAATGTTAGAAATTAAGAAACAAATTATACATAACCTGACAGATAACTGATGGTAGGAGGAAAGAAAGGAGAGAAATGAAACTCTAAATGATCAAACAAAAGGAGGACAGAAGTCTTCATCAGTCACCATTTAGTCTGAGTAAGTCAATTATCCATATCCTGAAACAAGTTGTACTTGAGTAAGCTTGAGCAAATAAGAAATTCATCTTTGTCTCAACACTGAAGGGGAAATGTCTCCAAACTGCAGCCCACGTATGTGACCAAAAGATTCCAGCACCACTCCCCATCTTCTCCTGCGATTGTCTCAGTTTTGATGAAGCTGTGACTCAGCAGCACAGGGCGAGGGGGCCGAACACCAAGAACCCTGTTCCTCTGCTGCGCTCACTTCCCTGCTCGTCCGTTTGCAGCACCCCCGTGCCAGCAGCAGCAGTAGCAGCGTCTAAGACACCTGGTGGCAGTAATGCCATGGACTTGAACCCACGCTTGAGGACACCCCTCTGAGAGCCTCCTGGGAACAGCAGAGGCACCAGAACTGACCTCTGCCTGCCTGCACCAGGTTCTGCCACCACTGCAAACACAAACACAACAGCAGGAGAACACCAACAGCAGATCAGAGTGTTTCTTCCTTCTGTACGGTCACGAGACCTTACACAAACTACTCTTGGAAGTACACTTCCCAACGACAAAGCCGATCTTCTGTCACAGCAGCAGTGTGGGAGTTCTCATGTTCAGCAACGCCAAGGTGACCGCACTGCTGGGATATTGCCCTTGGATACCGTGTGCAATATCAGATGGAAGGCCCACAGCCAGTCTCACCAGAGACAGAGGTGCAAGCACACAGCTTCCAAAAAATGCAGCCAGTGTAGCTTTTTAGGTTACCACTGAAATTTAAAGAAGCATTACTAATCTGTACAAACAAAGTCTCTATTGGATGCGTGCTTTCCAGAGCTGTGCTATGTGTAGCATACACACACATATATATATAGTGTATAGAATATACACATTAATACACACCTGTACTACTCCTCGCCCCAGACTCTCCCATCAGCAGCCACATTCACAGGCAAAGCAAGCAGGCTGAACTCAAACCTGAGCCGAAGGCCCCTTCCAAAGCAAACAGTGCCTGAGCTGCACATCATCTGAATTGAGTACATTAAATACCATACTATACTTTACCAAATCAATTACATATTTTCCTTTGCTCTCCATAAAATCAGCAAGCAAAAAATTTTTAACAGTAGATATGAAACCTAAAGCTTAGACATGACCTCCTCTGGAATCTTCCAGGACCTCAGGAATCTGGATTAAGAATGGCAAGCAACTGTTTAGGCTTCAGTCATTTCTATTCTAGGGTTGCTCTAGGCAGCATTTGTGCTTCCTTACGTAGAAGTCACAGGGGAAAAAAAAAAAGATGGCCAAAAGTTTTATTCAATTTATCCATCCTAAGAGGCTGAACATTAAGGGACAGTAATCAAAATGCTGGGCTATACAAAAAGAATCAGTAAAGGAACAGAAAGCTCATCTATTTATTTTCACTTTTAAACTGTTATTTGATCCATGGAAGATAAATGGATACGTTTGCTTTCTGCTAGCAGTTCTCAATAAGGCTTATGTTTATTACATACAGCTTATTAGAGAACTGAAGTGTTGGCTGAACTGAATTCTTGATGAGCTATTAACCAGCTGGACCATCTTGTCACTTGGCTCAGATGCCTCATTAAAAGTTTTGAAGTGTGTCAACTCTCATTTTGCACTGAACTGATGGTTTTGTCAGTGAGAGGGGAGGCACATCCAATCACCTCAGCTTTATTTTACTATGAAAACCCAGTTCTCCACTCAGGGGTGACACTACTTTAAGAAAAATAGCCTTCTTCACAATCCATTCTGGTGACCTCACAGATTTATTAATTCAATGCATTAAACATGCAGTTGTAGCTTTTTGTTTCATGCGTTTCTGTATGGCTTGCAGTCCTTTTATGAGCAGCTGCATGTCCAGAACATTAGGATAAGCCCTTAACATATTCTGATAAAGGCAAACCAATTTAGAAAATCAAACACATATTACAATTCTTCATCTGACATTCTTCACAAACTTAATGGCAAACAGGAAAAGGTGGCTATAGCCACTTTCCAGCATGCTGGAAAGTTGCATCGATGTGCTGCTGGAAAACACACAATAGTTTCAAGATGACTGCAAGCATTCACTAATAACGAGCACAGTAAGGGTTCAGAAGAACTAGCAATGTTCTTGTACCTCTGAGCAGCTCCCTTGCAAAACTCCCAGAGTAAAGCCTAGAGACAAGGATCAGATCAGCCTTCCGTGCCCCCCACGCTCCTCCAGCTGGAAAATAAACTCACATCAGCCTACAGCACACACTGGCTTCAACACTGGTACACATACTGTGTTTGCAGCCTGCTTACCCTACAGGAGTTACTCTTCCCAGCTTCCCTCCTTCTCCTGCAAACACATCCAAAAAAAGTCCTGCATTTCATTTACAAAACCATGGATTACTATCAGTTACGGCAGGATGACACATGAAGTGTAGGCCAAGTACTGGCAGCCAAGAGAAAATCCTTACAACAATCACTCGAGAACTCCACGCCAGACATCTCCCATTCAGAGACAGAGCTCTCATTCAGAGATCCTTCAGGGATCCATGAAAAAAACAAATAATTGCCAGGTGTTCTGCATGTTCTTGCAAGATTAAAGAAATCAAAAAGGGATCTCCTGTAGGGAAAGACTGAAGAGATCCAGAAACAATGAGTTTAAAGGGGTGACCAAAATTCATGTTCTAGATGAGGACTCAGAAATACTTTCCATAAATGCCAATATTAGTACTAGCATTTCACAAACATGAAAGTCCTAAAACACACTGCAGAAGCACTTTCAAAAATTTTTAAGCATAACTGGTATAAGTTTCCTGTGATCTACAGAATGCCCATCTTCACCTCAGGGCTCTCATAAAGGGAAGCATTAATAATTCTTCCATGCTTACCCAGAAGGTTGGCTTATGAAACCAGTTTCTTGCATCACTTGCATGTTTGCTATAGACTTTCACAATAATACCATATACATCAGAGACACTCATTCCACCAGCACACTGTGTACATCTTTCTTGGCTAACAACATACACAAGCTGCATCTAAAGTCACTTACAAAGTCACAAATATTTAAGACAGTGCCAAATGAACTACTAATATTTCAATTTACTAATGTGTAATTTTTAGAATATGCATATTATCTTGCATAGAGCAAGGAATTAGAGTATAGGTGAGTCAGGAGAGAGAAAATACTCAAATTTTTAACAGTGGACAAGTGGTGGGATGAGCAACTAAGAAAACTGCCATGGTGAAGCACAGTCTGCATCCAGAAGCTCAACTGGCTTTGCAACTCAATCCTGAACAATTTTAAAATATATTAAAAGATAAGAGAAAATAAGGTGTAATTGAAATGCAGGTGAAGGGACCACTCAGCTCCTAATATCTAATCCAGCAGAGGGTACAATATATAAAAACAGCCAGGGTTTTTCTGCATTATAAATCAAAGTAATAACATGCACAACTTGGACACAGAAGTACTATTTTTACAGAGGAAGAGATGGGAAAAAGAACCAAATCCGCACAAACCCTTAAAGTGTTGGATTGCCCTGCAAGAAAAGCCATTGACAACTAAAATTCAGTGTTGTCAAACAGGTGAGATGGAAGTATCAAGAGAGTCATGTCCAAGGGAGACAAAGCACACAGCTAGAAAAAAAGCACTGGAGGAAGTCTAAGATGAACAGTTAGGATTTTTTTTCCCTTGGAATTTGGGAACTACATACGTAGTATTCCCACTGGCAAGGCTATCCTGTGTTAATCTAAGGGTTCTTTTCCAAAGAACACTACTGGGAATACCCCACACTGCCAAAGACCAAGCATGACCTAGAAGGCCTCAGATACTCAACACGTTATCTATGAATCAGCTATTCAAACTGCTACAGCTTATCCAAAAAGTCTGTTTCTCATTACATTGTGCTGTAGTCACACACTGTCTGTCCTTGGGCTGGTGCCACTTCATTTCAATTGTTTGAACAGGAACACTGGAAGGAATTTCTTGAAGACAAACTATAATGCCTGCGCATGTCATGGTCCAAGGGGCCTGCCCTAAATGGGTCATCACGACCTGCAAACAGCCTTTGTCTTCAGTTTACCTCCTGCTTTGTCCACTGAAGAATTCTATATGCAGTTCAAAATTCAGTTTAACTGTGAACTAAAGCGCCTTATTTAAAAAAAACTCCAAAAAACATTTAATATACTCAAATAAATAATGTATCCATACAGTGAGATACCTGATATTCTGTGCATCATATACAAAAACTACTAACTAATGATCATGTTTAACACTGATCAAGTTCCCTTGGCCAAAAGGGAATCTGGAAGTGTTCTTAGCAAAACGGCTCTGTCAGAAACACACTCACTGTGTTCAGCAGGCACGCACACACCAACAGCTACGGAAGCTGCAATTCCAAGGACAGCAGTTTGTCAGAAAAGCTGTTCTGGGGCTGCGTCCCTCACCTCACAGGCAACAACTACATTTCTGTGGGGTTAAGACTGGCCAAGGGGATTTGGGATATTCCATGTTTCTGTTTAATTTAAATTCCTTGCCCTGCCACACAGCCCCAAACAACATGCCAGTAAAACCAGTTTAATTAAGCTAAAGACAGTATCATAAAGATAACAGACACTTGGATCTGGTTTTAGCCTGAAGTCCACTAAACAGTACTTTAACAAGTACACAGGCTTGCTCTTGCTGGAAGGAGTCAGTAAAGATTTCTCTTTCCCCAGTTGAGATAACCAAGGCCACACAAGCCCCTTTTTCCCAGGCAGACACAGGACACAGATCTCTGAACAGATGTCTAACACAGCAGCCACATTCATTTTCAGAATAAGAGCCTCCTGTCCAACTACCAGCGCACAGGATGTGAACAGAGGCACAACAAGTCCATACAGGCAGCAGTCTGGAAGCACCTGAGAACCAATTCTTTTTACTCCAGTATTTTCTTCAATTAACTCAACAACAATCCTAGTGCCAAAACAAACTTTCCAATAAAACTTCTAATGGTTGAATGCTCATTATTAGAGATATTGACGTAAACCTCACCAATTCCTTTTAAAGACTATCAGGTAGCTTTGTAGTTGTTTCCTCCTGAAGACCCTATTGCTACAATATAAAATAATTTTTCCACAGAATGGCTATGATCCAAACACAGATCTCAGTACTTTGGAGGGACAGCTGTGTGAAAATCTCTTGAGCTTAATTCTAAGCTCTTTCTTTTTTTATGAAAGGTGGATTTATTTTTTTTTTTGAATGGTGGAAGTGTCATTAAGTAGTTTTAAAATCCTCAAAACCTATGAACATTTCTACAATAATTTTCCTGTTATTACCACGGGGGGTTTTGTTTCTATCTTGTTTCTTAGTTTGGGCCCCTGAAACGGAATTATTTCAAAAGAAACAGAGGGAAGACAAGGACTTTATTCCTTGTTCTCTAGGTGTTTACCGAAAATGAGGGCCAAGTGTAAGCACCTGCTGTTGCACCTCAGAATTATTGGAAAGAGGCCTCAGTAGTCAGCAAATAATATTACAGTACAGAGCAGCAACTGTTAAAACTCAAAATTCATCATCAACAGCACCAGTTTCAATACTTCACAGCCTAGAATTGTGAAAGAGGGACAAGACAACAGACCATCCAATAAGCAGGAGCTGGACAGATGAATCACAGTCTCAGAGTTACAGTGCTATCTTCAAAGCTGTTAGCAGGCTGAAAAATTTATGAACAGGCATCTTCAGCATGAGTTGCAACATATCTGTCCATCAGAAGCAGACATTCCCCCTTGTGATTTCACTTTGCAAGTAATAAAATCCAGACTGCACTGCAAACAAAGAGCTGCAGTTCCCCCCTGAGCACTCTGCCTACAGAGGCTCACAGGGTTCTGATGCTATTTTCATCTCCTGTGCTTCCAACACATCTTCCTTGGAACTTTCTATCTCAAAGCCCACTCTCTCAGACCTGGGCCATACTCCAGGCACCCTCTGCTGAAGGCTCCCACAACCATTTGGACTGGCTCTGTGTGCAGAGCGAGGCCCAAGTGAGCCAGCTCGGGCACACTCACCATACCCAGCTGCTGACTCAGGCCATGACTCCCTTTCACAATTAGTCACACATGTGAGCATGCGAGGTGGAAACTCAAATTTATGCCACTATGAACTCTTCTTATCTCAAGGACTTCAGTATGCTTGTGCCTAAATAAGGATTTCACAAGAGATCCACTGGCAGTGAGCAGGCTGTGGAAACAGGATGCTTTTCCAAGACACGCAGTGGAATGGGATGGTATCGGAAGAACGCAGTGAAATCTTAACACCCTACAAGAGATTGTAGCTTCATACCAGAATTAGCCGAGTTACACCCAGAATTTCATTTTTAAGATTGAAGATAACAATATTTAGGCAATCCAGGGGATAACTGCCTTTTCCTATTACGAGCTCCTGCCGCTCCTTCCTTCCAGAACACAATTTCAATTCTTCTCTTCCCAGGAAAGGCAAACAATATTAGACACAGCACAGACCAGGCTCTGAGCTAATTAAAAAGGAATTCCCATCCAATGTTTTAGACACTAAACACTAAAACAAAACTAAAAGCTATCTGATTATAGCTATGTTCAGATTGTTAATAGATTTTTTCTAGTGGTTTCATTTATATACATTTCTTTGGACTGTTATCCTTCCCCTCCTTCTGTACAATCATGACTTCTGTCATAAAAAAAAGGAAAAAATAAGACAGCACCAAACATTTCTGTAGCTCAGCCATCTGTGTAACAGTTTGCTGGTAGTCGTTTTTACTTAAACCCTGAACATCAAGAGTCCAGTTTGATGTGAAAAATCCAAAAGTTATTTAAAAGAACAAACTATAAATATACAAACTAACACATTTTAGAACACCTTAGAGAAAAAGGATAAAAAAGGACTTTAAAAAAGGATTAAAGTTATATATTCCATTTTTTCTATACCATTTTTCCCTCAAAGCTCATGGGAAAGCAGACATTTTGACTAGGGCATTTGCTTTTAAGATAATACAAAATTCCCCTTTCAAGATGTGAATTTACTACAGCTAAAGTAATTTGAACAGTGTATTTTCACAGATGCTTCCTTCAGACAAATTACAACATATTGGTACCAAAGCTGCTTCTCCATCTCTGACTACTGAGATTAACAGCTGCAAAGTCTGCTGCTTGTACAAATAGAGAGGCTGCTGCTCCATAAAAGACTTTCTGCTTGAAAACTTCAATTCCTATTTCTCCAGAGAAACTTACAACATGATGAAGCAAGCCATTTCTGAGGATATAAAAATTTCCTAGCTTAAACAGTTGCAACACAAACAAGTGAACTGAATTACACTGTACAGCTTTGTACCCTGCATTTCCCATCCTGAGGGTTTGACTGGCACATGCTGTACAAAAGGTAATTATATATTTGTGAAACAAAGCCAACATTGAGTAAATTCAACAAACTGCTTCACATAGCATCATATAGATGCTGACACAGATTATTCACAGGCTAGAACATGGATCAAGCCTTCAGAGTTTAAAAAAGGGAGCTTCCAGTAAGTCTAACCTAGAAAATGTATCTTCTCTTAAAGTTTTTTGATCTGAAAACTCTATTTGGAAATACTTCCTCAGCATAGCGACAACACACCTGTCTCAACACCGCTTTTAGGTCCCTGCTTCACAGCTCTCACGTATAAAAAGGTGCCAGTGGGTGCAATAAAGCAAGTGTTTCTCTAAAGCATCTATAACAGCTTGGCTGAAGCTTCTTAAACAATTAAGTTCGAGACAGACATTTGGCTTGAAAATTTGCAGCCCAGGTAGTTAAGGTACACACCAGCTGGGCAGCTGAGAACAGGCTCTTGTGACAAGACTCAGTCTGAAGTGACCACTACATAAATACAGAGCATTACCAACACACTTCTTCCAAAGACAGCCTGTAAAATTACAGACCATTACAGAGCTAAACTGCAGAATGAGCACAAAAGACAAATATGCTAACTTACGTACTTCCAGAAGAAGTAAAATGAGTATCAACTGACACCTTATGCCAGCTGATGGGTGATAATGCAAAGGAATTCAGTTATATGGAGCTTACCAACAATTTCAACCAACATTCTAGGCATCGTCTAAATGCCTAAAGTCTCAGACAGGACATTCAAACATTAAATTGTACCAGGATTTTTGACAGCACCACACAGAGGGGCTGCAAAAGTAAGCAAGGTGTCTCCTCACATCACTTTACCATCACTGAAAAGACCTAACAGCAACTATTGCTTCACTTGCAGATCCTTTTCTGAGTGAAAACAGAAAACTACCGCTGCCCTTAGTTTGCATTTTCTAAAGCCCAACACTCCAAACACAGCATGTGAAGCTCTGTGCTTTGCACCAGCTTTGAGCAGCTCCAAAAGGTGTTTTTTGTCCAAAGCTCCACAGCTGCAGCATCCAAACTGGATCCACAGGTGATCCAGAGGGATAAGTTCACTGCTTAGGAGAAGACAAGAGGAAACAGCAAGGTAGGAGACTTGACAACACCCTCAGAACCTAAGAAAACCACACCTGATGTCCACAACCTATAAGGTACAACAACCTAATGTCCCAAATCAGTAACAACAATGCAAAGTGGCTGCAGTGCCTCTCAAGTCTGCTGGGAAGCCTTCTCCTGTCCTTCAGCTGACTCTGCATCCCTTTTCTCAGGGAAACTGGCACACTTGACATGGAATAATCAGCTGGTTCCCTTACATAATATCATTAGTGCAAGTCAGACACTGAATTAGAGACAGTTACAAAGCAGATAAACCAAGATTCCTCATGCAATCAAACTTTTTTCCCCATTGATGCTACAACAGGAATCGCTAGGAACACAGAAGAAAACAAAACTCATGGCAAGGATTTAAATAGGAAAAGGATAAAAAACCAACCAAACAAAAGACCCCCACCAACACTGAAGTGTGATTATTTGGAGTCTCCAAGTTATACCATCACCAGTCACAGTCCTGTTGGATACTCTGGGCTAACGTGGGGCATGTGGCTGGATATGAACAACCTCTGTACCATTCAGGAGGAACTAAAATCTAACAACGCAACAGCCACAGATGCCTACAATAAAGTGAAACTAAACTGATAAAAAGGGAAATTAATTCAGCTCTGTTTCCCCAATTAGACAGTCAATCCCTCTTATCTCTGACGAATGTGTCCCAGGATGTGCCAAAGTGCACAGCACCACGACCCTTGATCTCTGCTTGACACAAGTCATCATTCAAGGCCCAAGGTATTTTGCTATCCCCGTATGTGCCGCAGCCTGTTCAAAGCCCACAAACACAGCCAGGCCAACTGCTGTCCTTGCTGCTTCTGAGAGCACACACTGATGACTCCCAGATTCTCAAACCGTAAACCTGACACGGAACTACAAAATGACCACTCACACGAGGCTCCAGATGAAAGACTCCCCAGCTTGCTGCCACCAAAGCAAGAGATCACATGCCAATATACAGCTGAAAAAACACCGACATTTTGCAGAATACGAACTATCCCAAACAAGTTATTTAATGGAAAGTCAGAGAACAGGGAAAACTGAAGTCCCTCATAATTTGGAAGCAAAGGTCCACACCTTTCAGAAAGTGTATGTATCTCCACAAATACCACCCCATTCAAAGGAAAGCATGCTCTGTTCCCGGCCACCTGCATGGATCCAAGCACAAGAGGAGTTTTCCACTGAAGAAGGCATGCACTTCAAAGGTCACAAAATCCTCATTAAAGGACTCCAGCACAGCTTCAGCCTCCCTAACTCCCACCAGACTCCCCAAACCTGTAGAGCTGCAATCCCTTGTTTTAGAGTGGCTGCACGGGCGTCTATTGCAGAGGCACTGCATTAGGGAATGCAAGCTGGAAACCATTTCTGAAACAAAATGTACTGGGAAGCAAGAGTGACATCTATGCAGCAACTCCACCAGACAATATTTTGGGTTTCTTTTCACTTTTTTTGGTGGTTGTTTCAAGGGGTTATTGAAGCCCTGCAGAGACTAAGAGCTAGCAGTGTGGTCAGTTGCATTCACTGTTCTGTTGTCTAAAAGCATTAACCATAGACATGAAACATGTCTTGGCTACCTCTTTAACAAGGTGGCTTTGCAGAGCAACAGGCACAACTCCTCTCAAGCTTTGAGAAACAGGTGGTTACACTAAATCGTGGTCAATTCCTCTGTTTGTTTATGGTTTTTAACAGTCTGTAGTTACTGCAAATTTTTGTTTCCTTTCTAATTCAGTTTCAGTCTTATGCACTGCAATTTTCATTAGTCAAGAACTACAGTCTTGCTTCACAATAGTTTTCTGCAGAGAAGCTATTTTAAGTTAATGACCATGCCCATTCTCCCATTAAAGTGTTTTTTCAGTCATGGACTTAGCACTCAACATTTTTTTTATGGCACTTTGTTTCACATTATGCTCAGCAGCCCATGCAACACATGACATTTTGTAACCAAATAGCCAATGGCCATTGGCAGACCTCTCCACCCCTCCCCTTCTCAATACTGGAACAAACAGCCTTATTTGCACAAAAAACCCTCTGCAACCTGCAAAATCAAGTTAACCCCCTTAATAATCTGTGTCAAGCGGATTTATTACAACTTTCATTACACCCAATTCATTGCTAGCCCGAATCACACAGGTACCTCAGCTTTTTTGCCAGAAATAAGCATTGAAACACGGACTGAGGATTATCAACAGGCCAAAAGACCGGAGCTGATATCCTGGATAAATGTTCCTACCTAGTAAAACTAAAAAAGGAAAGGAGACTTATAATTCAGAGCAGTCCTTTAGCTACTTTAGAAACAGTGCCAGTAGAATGCAGTCAGAGGATGCAACATTTTCATCAGCCTAGGAAGGCTTCTGTAATACTCCAGAAAAAAATTATACCTTCATCTGAAAAAAAAGAAAGGATTTTGCATTTAGATGGTTCACCTTCATTCTTTCTTCTTTAACTGGGTCTTGGACTATTTCTAACGTTTACACGGGACAGCTTTATTTCAAGTTAGAGTAATGCTCATGGCTCTCTAAACAAACAATTTGGTCACCAACTTGTGATCCCAGTGACTCCTGATAAACTCACAGCTGTTGGACTGAATATTTATACACTAAACAACTGATGTATTTCCATCTGGTCTTTATGACAAGAGGGTGACTATATAAAATGGCAAATCACTACTGCTTCCAAACAAAACTCAGGGAAGAGGAAAGGGAAACTGCTGAGCTGGACTGCCCTTGACCCATGACAAACAGACAACTCAGCTGTCACTTATGTTTTGGTCATTTGAGTAGCTGCAGAAAGTATATCTGAAATGAGACACCCTATTCAGCTGAAGCTCAATCTAGTCCATGGATTTTTTTCCCTTCCTGGAAAGAAATTTGGCTTGAGAAGGGGGAAGGGAGAAGGCAAGAGTATAAAGCAAATTCCCAAGAGAACAGTAAGCACATTTCCATGGATAAGATTGACTTACCAGCTGGAAAATCTAAGTTTGGATGAGGCAGTTCCAGGAGTCAAAGCTTAGATGCAGGTTTTAAACATGCTCATTCTTCTTTTACATAGGGCAGCTGAACACAGATAACAAATTCTGCTTCATTCCAGAGTGCAAGAGGGGGCAGGGGGAGAAAATAAAATCCTTGTTTTGCCAGATGGCTTACAGTGGGACCACAGGAGGATTCAGGAAGGCCAAGGTTAGAAAATAAAACAAAAAATGCCATTGGCAATGACTGATACACTGTTTTGTTGGAGGGGGGAGGAATGAGGATATTTCCTGAACAGGTAAGAAACAAGAACAATTACCATTCCCACACAGGAACAAGAGAAACAAAAGATACCATTTCCCTGAATATTACTGCCGGAGAAGATAAGGACAGAAGTCAAAGGGAAAGTGGAAAATAGTTCTCTACATCATCAACCAACTCATTCTTTCCATTCTAAATCCCAATGCCAACTTCCTCGGATTTCATACCCCTCTTAAGTGACAAATTATACTTAAAACATGGCTACATTCACAGCCTGCTGCTTTTTAACGGCAGTCATGCACAGCGACTTAGTTAACGCTTATCAGTTGCGTCATTACCTGGTAGTTATCAGTTCTTTATTTAACCTAGTTGCACTCCCTCGAATTTTACAGTTACCCAAACCATGTGGTTTGTTGCAAAAAGTTATCGAGACCAGAAGTTGAGCAATACACAGTTTTGGACATGCTACAACAGCACAATCACACATCACAAGCATAGTTCAGAAATTCGGTATTATCTTAGAAGCTGCCACATTAGAAGCCACGACTGTTTTCTGACAGAGGTCAAACCACTGCAGAACTGCAGCAAAGCAAACCTTCAGCTGAACAATTCAGAACACTAACCAGCAATCTGCAGTAATAGTAAATAACAGAGCCTTCCACAAAAGAATTTTGGGAATTATTTTGCTGATGTTGAAAGCACAAGCAGCTGCTTTAGCACAGCTGATCCCGCCTTACTTCCTTTGGTTAGCCCAACCTAATCTAAAGCTACTTAAGCTTTCTTCACGAAACTGAACCCTTTCTCTGCTTCACCATTTGACATCACTGTTTGCACTAGTGTTAGTTTTCCTGTGTTCCAAATCAGTTCATCACCCATTTCCAATTCATCACCCTATCACTCGTATGGTTTAGAGTCTAAGGATGCCTTCTCCCAGAGGCCAACAAATAATGGATTTTACAGGCAGGTTTATCAAGCAGAACCCATTTATAGCCTGGGTACATTGGGAATTGTCACAAAATCACATTTGGAGCAGCAAGACCATGAAGTTTCTCACTCTTGTTCAGCTCCACACTTCAGACCAATTCAACCACGTATCTTAGAAAACTGACCCAGAAACCCTTCTGGAGCAGTTAGTCATCCACCCCCCAACCAAGCCACAGATGCTGGTTTGGGATAGATGTCTCTCCAGTTCCAAAACAATTCCATCAAACACTTAAATTATGGTCACCAAGTTTTTCAAACATGAAATGTGCACATTCCCAATCTACCACAAAATACCAAAAAACCCACAACAAATACCAACAAAATGCTCAGATTTACAGGCTGCTGGGCTTGTGGAGCTCAAAGCCTGAATGCAGCCATAAAATGATTTTACCTCGTGAAAGTTGCCCAAATATTTCATCTCTAAAGAAAACACATACTGATGCATATCCACACTAGGTAGCTTACTCAATAAGAGATTAACCCACTTAAGTTATAAAGGGAAGCATTTTGGCAAAAAGCAGGCAAGAAATCCATAAACTTCAGCACAAGTATTAAAATTATACTTTCATGAACTAGCCATTTATAGCAATAGGAACTCTCAGAATCAATTTATAGTTTTAAACTTGCCTAGTCCTAAAGCTTTGAAATGTCATGTACATCCTAAGAAACAGTTTTTTGCTGTTCCTCACCTTTGTCTTGCAAATTCTTTTTAACTCCCAAAGTCTTTTTGCAAAAAAAAACCCACTTAAGTCAACAATAAAATCAGATTTCAGACTGTCCAACAGCAATAAATCAAACTTCAGTTCTGCTAGGTTTTCTGGGATTCGCCCACCTTTCAGAAATAAGATTCCATACTGGATGGGAGGAAGAACATCACTTTTTCTGAACCACAGTCCCAAGATAAAAATCAAGGCACCTGGCTATTTTTCTTATCTGAAGTGTTATCAGCCAAGTCAGTCATGTTCAGTTGCACTGAAATGCTGGAAGGAAATCTGAGTATCAAAGACAATTTGTGACAGATCTTCAGGGATAGAACACACAGTACACTGGGGAGCTACAGCATTCCAGTCTTCACCAGCAACCTTGAGGTCTTCACTTTTTTTTTTTTTGTTCCTGAGGGTAAATACTGAACCTCTCAGATATGTCCAGACTTGCATAAAGAGATCAGCAAAAGAAATCATACCATCACCTTACTGGCTCACAGTTGCCATCAAGAGGCAAAACATTTCAAATTCAAGCACCCTGTGTAATTCACCACCACCCCTCCTGGTACAAATGACCTAAAATACATTTCTGCTTTTGAGTCTGCAGAAAGAAGCTCAAGCTGCACATAAAGGAAGTAGAGAAAGCCACAGGAAGAGAAAAAAAATAATTCTAAAACTGAACTTCAAGTCTTATTTTTGTATCAGCCACTTCTGTTGTTTCTCTCTTTTCAACATACTCTTCCTGGCAAACCAAATGACTAAGCCCCAAACCATGATAAATGCAAATGAAAAGCCTGCCCTCAAAGGCCATCCTGCATACTGTCAATCTCTACTTGTCTACATCCAGAAGGGATATTTAAAAATAATAATGAAAAAAACCCAAATCAATCACTTTTCAGACAATATTTCTTACAGCAGGATATTTATCTGAATGGACTGCCTCAAGAACTCTCTAACTCAAGTTTAGCCTCATAACGACATTTTTAATTTAAGGAGGACTCGTAGACTGAGCTTAAATTAGCTATAACAAAGCACATTAACTTAGCATCTTGCATTTTTACACAGATAACCTACATTTCCCAAATGAAAGCATACCATCAGCAGCTGAATAAAGATCAAGACAAAGCAAAAACAGTTCTACGTTGGAAAATATTTGTTAGAATAGAAGTCTCATTTAAAAGAAGCAGATTTGAAAGCAGACATGTTAACATTTTGCAACAGTTAAGCAAAACCTGCTAACGGTTCAGAAATTGCCATTAACAGATGCGTATTACATAAGCTCACATAGATCTGCAGATCCTTCAGATAATCAGCCTGGATTGGTGCAGCTTTTAATAGTAATATTTGGGGGTTATTGTTTGCATGTCATTAGTCTATCCCAGGATAGAAGCAGCCAAAATACATTCAGCCTGGGGTCACCCAATTGGCACCACCAATCAGCACAGGAGAAGCAAGTCAGGGGCTACCCTGAGAGAGGAGGATGTCCCAGGAAAGCTGGGTAACCCCATCAACTGGGCACCTCCAAACTACCACCAGCCTGCACTAACTGGCCAAAACCAGACAAAACGCACGTGGCTGCTGCTATCAGCTTTGTACTTGTCTTCACTCAGCTCAGCAGAGCTGTTTCAGATTTGCCCCAGTCACATACAAAGAGATTTGTATTCCTGTTCTTTTCAGATTCTACTGAACGGTGGCACTGAACTCACAATTGTGTAATTGGGTTTTTCCATCTGACCTTTCTGCTGCCAGCCCCAAACCTCTATCAGAACCCAGCATCTCCAGCTCCTGCTGCAGTGAAACCAGCAGTGGCTGAAACGTGCACACGGAAGGGATGATGCAGAGCAGCAAATCGAAACAATCTAGCTCCTGTCTCATGTTAGAGCTCTGACAAAGCTCATTTCCCACACTGTCTACCCTCCCGGAGTGGGACACAGCAGCTCAACGGGACGTATGGAAAGGTTCTGTCAGGGACTGCTCGTGTGACACAGGCAACTGGAGCAGAACCATTCTGGGCTGTGGCTCCAAACACAGCTTGTCCCCAGAGCTGCCTCCTGGCTTTAATTTACTGCTAACATCTGAGGAGTCCTGAAAGCACTCGCCAACTTAGACTTGAAATGCACCACAGGGATCCTGTCCTGAGAACACAGACTCCGGAGAACTGCTGCCCACGGATTCCCAACAGATGAACCAGGTGAATTCAGAACCGTGTTCTGGGGCACACAGATCATGAAAAAGCAGTGGCACCACCTACTTTCAAAGTGATGTGCCAATGACATCTACATTTAAACACATTTATTCCGGTGTCATTGGCACATCACTTTGAAAGCTCACAGATATTTTATTACAAGGCCATCAAGTATACAACATCCTTTCTAAAGGATTTCTAGAGTCTAAGTGTACAGGCAGCATTCCCAAAGATTCTGCTGAGACCTAAAATGACAAATTCAAACGTAGCAGTGTGTGTGATTTAGAGTGAGCTATCCTTGTAAAAAGTGCTTACTGCTTTAGATACCTGTTAATACTCACATAGCTTCTGGAAGGCTATGACATAACATAACACCAACCAGCTCAATTTTTATCATCAAGGCTGCAACTTCCTTTGCCAAAAACATCACCTGAGAGCATGTTACATTATTTGTGAGCCAGACAAAGTAATGCAGCGCTGCTTGGAATTCCCCAAGCAAACCTTGAAGCATTTCGGAATAAGCTGGATATGTGCAATGCACCTGCCATCACCAGGTGAAAATGACAAGTGGGATGAAGCTCAGAAGTATGCCTAAGAACTGAATCTTGGATTTTGGTCACTGCATTCCACCCATTACCTTGTTCTGACTTTTTAGAAAGTAGGATTTGCAAACACCTGTGATGACCTTGCTGCACGGATCTCCTTTTGGGTTCAGAGGACAGCAGAGCACAAAACATTATTAACACAAAGTCTGTCCTGCGAGGCACGGAGTTAAGGGGTATTCTGCAGGTTGTGCCCATCACAAGACAAGGCTCCCTCTCCCCAACGCGGCCTCACGGGAGGCACAGATTCAATCCTCATCACCTCCCCTCTTCCACACAGCTCTCCCAAAGGGAATGAGGGCAACCAAAACCACACCCTGAGAAGTGCTGGCATGACAATTTGTAAATATACCGAGGAAACCGGAAATAGAGCAGAAAGAAGGAAATCTGTAGTATCTTGACCAAAAACATTCTAACACTGTTTAAGATTCAATACACCCCCTAAATGATTCCCAAAATTACCTACGAGACAGTCCTAGGGAATGTAAGCAGCTTCCACAAAAACACAAAGCCAGCATAAAAACTGAGTCTTGTTCATTTGGACAAGAATTTAAATAACAGATTTTAAAAGATATGCAGATGGTTCATGTTAGATAAAAGCCTTCAACTACTCCAAGAAATCAATTTTCAGCACAACAAATCCTGCTATTTAGAATACAAACTGTTCCACGTGTACTTGAAGAGTGTTTTTCCAAGTGCAGTGTACACACATCATGATCTAGTTAAAACCACAGTATCATTACGTGAAGTTTTAGGAGTCAAAACCAGTAACTTTCTACCATCTGCTATTAAAAATTAACACCACCACTACCAAAACCCACAAGCACATGCTAAGTCAAGAGAAAGTCCAATTCCCAGCTGCAGGAGCACTGCAAATTTACATGATATTTATTATCTGACCTAGAATTTGAATGTTACATCCATTATGTAGACTGACAAACTAAACAGAGTAACACAACTTTATTTCAACTCAACCACAATTAGAAAGAACCAATTAGCAACCAATCTCAAGAAAAGGTTGGTAATCATTACAGGAAATGCATGACAGGAAGCATCCAGACAGCTTAGCACCAGCTTTGTCACTTCCAGCGTGGAGAACCTGGGTGTCAGTCAGAGCTGTGATGTTTAACAAGCTGCTGCATGAAACAAAACCGACAAAGACAAAATAAGAAGAAGAACGTGTGGCCCAGAGGGATGTTGCTAACCAAAAGGTATTGAAAACTGCACTGTACCATGCCCTGCATCCATGGAGACTACCACAGATCTATTACTGCTTGTTTTATTTATTACTCTGCTCCACAGCTCTCAAAGGACTCCACCCAGGATGTCTCCAGGGAGCTTTTATCAGGTGGGATTTTTTTCCCTTACAAAGAAAGATTATAGACCTGGTACTTTTCCTCAGCCCTCAAAAGTTTTGTTATGAAGCTAAGTGTTTTAAACCACAACAGCCCAAAACAAATCTCATTTAAGAGATTTAATTCTGCACCTCTCAAACCCACACAAACGACAAATAAGAGCCTGATTATTTCCATAAGAAATGCTGCATTTTCAGAATGTACTTATCCGATTATATTTATTGCCTCTCAACCGGGCAGTTACAAATTGAACCACGGCCATCTCCAAAAGTGCTATCCCTTTGAGGTAAGATTATTTTCCTAAGTGGAGGTCTCCTAACAGCTGCAGCTCCAGAATGTACTTCAAAAGCTCCCTTCTCTGTTTCAGGGTCACCTTTGTGAAGTCTGAGGGAGCCTGACCACTGTTTATACGTCTGCAGGTAATTAGTCTGGCTCCTTTCCCATGTCATTTATCAAGTTGTCAATTGTATCAATTACAGCACAAACACTCAAGAATATGGCTGGGTTTTCATCTTAAGCTAGAGAAGAAGCTTTCACATCAGAGATTTGAAACCAATGAGTACCAGAGTAATTTGTTCTGCCCTATGACATAGAAAACCAGCCAAAATTTAGACTTTATTGCACAGAATTTCAAGTTCCCTGCATATGCACACTTGGAAATCAAGCATCCTGAAAGTGCCTTAAGCCTATTGTACACTTAGAGCTTTACAGACTTTCCTTTCAGTATTTTGCAGAAAACAGAAGAAACAATAAGGACGGGAAGATGTTGCAGATTGTCACACACCTCGATTAATCTGCATTTGTGATAATGATGCAGCTGGCCAGAAGCTGTCAGAACCAGGAGGGACACTGCTGCTGCAGCCACACAGCTGCGCTCACAAACGGGTAAAGCCTCAGAAACACCGATGTGAGGCGCAGGGCAGGCACGGGAGCCAGCAGACTGCATTAGACTTGAACTTCCAGTAAAAGTTTCAGAAAATGTATTTTTAAATAATTAGAATTAAACCACAGTTGGAGCTTTCAAAGAATGCCTATTTGTTTCAGGATATTGACTATTTCTCCAGAACTAACAGAATGTAATTGTTTTCCAACAGTGCTTGACAGATGAATTCCAGGTCCACACTCCTCAGCTTCCTCTCCCTGCAGAAAGCTCTAGATCTGGTTTTCCATTTTGCTTTAATGTAGCTACATGATTGTGCATCAGAGCCAGCATCTTTGCAGTCAGGACTCCAAGCGAGCAATATGCAACCAGCTTTTTAAAAAGGAAAAAAAAAAAAAAAAACCAAAAAAAACCCCAAAAAGACTACAGGATGTCACAGTTACGTGATACAAGACCTTTTTTGGTTGTCAGGCTCGAATGTGCAACTTCTGAAACATTCTCAGCTCCACCAGTCCAGAAAGAATAGAGAATTTCAAGAATTATACATTGACTTCAGCAAGCTGATATTTATCTGCAGTGGTGTCTATACTCCAGAGTACAGAAACTGCATTCCATTGTTGTCTGCTGACCTAAAAATCTCCATTAAATATAGCTTTAGCTACGAGATAAAGATAGGCATCATTAAATCTGAAGTGTCGCTGAAAGTGAAGATACACATCACATCCAAGCTACTTCCTGCACTGTGAGTTTTAAGTTAACATTGTTAGACCCAGAAAAACTCTGACAGATGGAAATATTATTTAGTACCTCGCTGTTTCCTGCTACAAAGTGTCAGATGCATTACCATTTTTACCAGAGTGCACTACAGAATCCCATGGTTCACATCTAGTTCTGGCATTAAGCTTGTTCCCAGCTGGTTTTTCATTGCTATTTCCTATGTAAGAAAAATCCATTTGTAAGCTGGAGTGTTTGTACACTACACTTGGTTTGTAGTTAGACACCTGCACACGTGTAACCTACACCAATTTATTACTCAGATGATTTATAACAGAGAGTCACCAAATTCACAGACAGCTTTCCCTCAAAGCAGCAATGAGTACAAGAAGCTTTGTGCACCACTTTCACCTGCCCAACTCATTTCTGACCCCTGGAGACTCTGCTTAGCAAGGGCCCCCCAGCCCCTTCTCAATCCTTCAGCAGCTCAGGTGTTGAGCAGAATAACCTGACAGGGCACCAGAGCAGGAATGGCAAAGCAGCAAATCAGCAAGGGGTACACCCACGAGTGTGGGTGGGAGTGACAGCCACCCCACCCCTCCTGCCAGAGGGAACAGGGGACAGCAGGGACACGGCTCACACCTGAGAGCACAGGGACACAGCACAAGGGACAGCAGGGACACAGCTCACACCACGCAGAGCACAGGGACACAGAACAGGGGACAGCAGGGACACAGCTCACACCTGAGAGCACAGGGACACAG
>VXBU01011050.1:132802-277548 GCA_013400315.1 Bombycilla garrulus
TCAGCGTCTCCATCCATCCTGCAGCGGGGAGCCGGGCAGCGGGGCCGACATGGAGCACCGGGAGCGGACACGGGGCGCCGGGTTGGAGCGGGGGACGGCCAGGGAAGGGAGAGCCCGAGCACCGGGGAGGCCCCCGAGCGGGGAGACGCCGGTGCTTCGGCGGCCGCGCTTACGGCCGGCGATGGAGAGCGAGCGGGGCCGGGCCGGGTGCNCGCTCCCCGGGGCCGCCGCCGAGCCGAGTGCGTGTGGCGCCCGCCGGGCAGGACCGAGCGCAGCCGCCCGGCGACGCCTCGGCGCTAAATGGCGACGGCGGGAGCCCGAACCGACACACGGTCCGGGGGGGAGAGGAGGGGCCGCGCTGCCGGCCACGCCCCACCCGAGCCTCGGCCGCGCACGGTCTCCTCCCCCGCCGCCGAGCGGAGGTGGCCCCTGCCGCCCGCGCGAGGCACTATGGGAGCGGTAGTTCCCAGCGCAGAGGCGCGCCGGGGGATCCGCCCGTGGGTGCCCCGGGACGGGAGGGACGGAGAGAGGAACGGACGGAAGGGACGAGAAGGGAGAGAAGGGAAAGATCCCAGCATGCGCCCAGGGCCAGGGGCCCATGTGCTGTGGGAAAGTTCGTGCTGCGCGGCCGCCCCTTCCTCCACCCGCCCCGCGGGTCAAAAGGTACCGGGGCTGCTTGCACTGCTCGTTCCTTCAAGTCCTGTGTTACACTCACACTTTAAATACTTCGAATGCATGTACTTATTTAGATATCGTCTATATGTAGGTAAATATATTTCACAGAATATCCCGAGCTGGAAGGGACCCGCAGGGGTCACCGAGTGCAGCTGCTGTCCCTGCACAGACCCCCCTCGAGTCCCACCCTGTCCCTGAGAGCATTGTCCCAACGCTCCCTGAGCTCTGACAGGCTGGAGCTGTGCCCGCTGCCCTGGGGAGCTGTTCAGTGCCCAGCACCCTCTGGGGAAAAACCTTTTCCTGATACCACCCTAAACTTCCCCAACTGCAGGCCATTCCCTCGGGCCCTGGCACTGTCACCAGACAGAGGAGATCAGTGCCTGCCACTCCACTTCCCTGCTAAAGGAGCTCTAGATGAGGTCGTGTTTTGAAAACATCCTCTAAAACTGTAAAATCATGGGCAGCAATGACTCCATGGAGCTGATTACTGCATCAACAAGTGGGGGTTTGGGTTTTTCCTCCATTTGGGCTATCTGAAGAGGCACAAAGTGGCCAAGCAACCTGAAATGCAATCAGCTGCTCTGTAAATGTCCTTAATCAAAAGAAGGAGAATTTGCAGCCTCTGCCCTTAACACAAGTGTTATCTTGTGGCCACTTGAGCCATGCTCGTGGCTGCTGCAGCTGAACCCGGGCTCTGCAGAGCCTGGGCTGTACAGCAGCCAGAGCCCACGTGAACCCTGACATGAATTGGGAACTTCCAGGTTAACAAGGCCCTGGCAAAGACAAGTCATCTAAATTATTTATATCATCTTCCTCTTTTGTATCAATAAACCAAAACCAAGCACTTTCCTTCTTACAGCAGCAGTCTTTTGAAGTCAGCTGGAATGTACTGAAGAGGGAGTAAATGATTTTGTACCATGACTTTCAGGCAGCTACCAAGCAAAAATTACATTGAGGAAGAAAAAGAAAATCAAGAAAATTCCCTGAGTAAGTAATATGTTCCCAGCAAACACACTGGTTTAAATATTTTTTTAAAAGTTACTTTTAAACCAGCAGTTTAGAGGAAGTTGTGTGTTGCTGATGCGAGGCCTTAACTCCTTCTGCAAAAAGCAGCACAAGTGGCCCTTTCAGAGCTCCTCAGCTCCCAGCCACAAATCATCAACCTGGGCCGTTTGTTCTCACGTGCTTGTGTTCCTCACAAATAAAATCTGACACAGTAATCAGCATACCGCTGTTTTCCCTACATCCTTCTGTCCTACTTTCTAGCCTTTGTAACAACAAACAAAATAATGGTACAGTTGTCACAAAGAGGACAAGAAGTGTTTTGTTGTACAGCTCTACAGTAACGATTTCTGCATGGCTTAAGCCTTCTAGGGCTTGCCTTCAGCGAAAACGTGGATTTAGTTTGTGTATTTGTCAGGGTGCCACTCGAACTGCACCAGCACCCAGAGCAGACACGCTCCAAAGCAGTGCTGAGCTGAACGGGGTAATTTGATTAGCAGCAGAGCGGCTGGATCGAAACTGATTAACTCATAATTCCATCTGCCTCCTCCTTGCTGCAGGGCCGGGCCCAGCAGCTCCGGGAGGGGACTGCAGGTATTTGTGCGTGTCCGTGGGCAGCAGAGACAGCTCCTTTGTAGCAGAGCCAGCTGTATCCATGCTGCCTTTATACTGTTAAGAGCAGCGGGACACAGTAGCAGGAGCTGACAGTGTTCCCTCCCCTGTTCCCTGGTCTGTGCCTCTGGACCTGCCCTCTGTGGATGCTAACAGCCCAGTCCAAAAGAGAAATTAAAAAACTTACCAGGCCTTCCTGGGAGGCTGTGATAAAGTGCAAAAAATAATTATAAACAATATCTGTACCTGATGTTTATGAGCACATTATAGGTGAGCTACATAATGTTTGTCTTGTGATGTTTTTCAAGAATTGTTACTCTTCTTTCACCAATGGGTTGTATGCGTGTTTTTATTTACTAACCTGTTAACCAACAGGAATCCACCCAATGAAATCATCTATAAAAGGATGAGTCTTTTCTTAATAAAAGCTTCTTTTGCCTCCTAATCTATGGAGTCTTTTTTGGCTGGCAGCGAGCGCCCCGGGGCTGCACGCGTGGCTCGAAGGAGACCTTGCCTTAGCCCCTTCTCACTCAAGAGTCTTCCACCCATGCTTCTTTCCCTCGCTAAATGAAGCAAAAGCTTTGTGAAAGAGACTGCAGCATAGCCACAGGGGCCCCGAGGCGCGCTTCGACCAAAAACTGGTGGTAATTAGGTAAAAAGGCACCTCCCCGGTGTGTGATCCAGCACATTCCTCGGCACTCCTGAAATTCAGGGAGGCCGCTCCTCGGTGCGAGGTCCCTGACAGCCGGCTCCTCTCACTGGCTCCTCTTCTGGGCAGAGGCAGGCAGAGCAATCATCTTGGCAGGAAAAAACAGCCGAGCAGCTGACCCGGAGGTGGGAATGATGGATTTTTGTCTTCTTTGGCTCTGAAAAAAGAAGTGGTATGATATTGGCAATTATATTTTATGTGGGTGTTGATTTAATTTTGTCATTCTAAAAAAAGATGAATGTAATAAAGAGTGTGGGCTTGCTTTCCCTTCAATTTTATTTCTTTTAATCTGTAAAACTCTGTTTAGGCTAAATGGAAAATTTCAGTATTGCAGCAAGATTTAATAAGCCTGAAGTAAATTCTATATGTATTCTATGTTTAGAAACAATTAATTAAAATAGTTTCAGTGCTAGAGCTCCTCAACCAATTAAAAATATTTCTTTTGCCTTTTGCTCTAAGAAAAATCCACGGAAAGAAGGAGCCTGACTACACTTGAGAAATTACAGGCAAAGAGACTTAAACGATCTTTTGATTAAATCCAAAGGGCTTACACTTGACATCATAAAAATATCCTTCTGTCAAGCCTTTTATAGTTACAATCATCTTGGTTGGAACAATAATAGTTTTAAAAATTACTTTGAATGGAGTGCAATTTTGAAGTTGACTGAATCAAAAATTTTTTTTTTTCGGTTTTGCTTTCTCTGGTGAAATTTCATCCACTGCTGGCATCCATGACCTGTCCATGTGACAAAGTCTTAATGGGAAGCAGCTATTCTCTATTTTCTCTTATGCAATACGTTATGCAATACGGGAGGCTATGCCATAATTTTGATGCATGTGATTTTATTCCATAACCTAAGTGCTCTTCAAAGCAGACTCCTCCTCTCAGTTTTATTGCCCATTACCAGATTGCAGCTACAGTGCCATATTACAACAGTGACAATACAAGTTTTTCTGCAACAGTTTCTTCTTTTTCCTTGACATTTCTTAAATCTAGGCCTCTGCCACAGTGTTCACTCTTCTTTCTTAAAGCTGAAAGTAAGTGAAATAAAATATTTTGAGACCTCATGCTTGAGAAATTAGAAAGTTTAACTTGCCAAATATTCTGTTTTGCCTTGTTTTTTTCCCCTAGCAAGTCAAAGTTAATTGGAAACTTAATCTAAAACCTTTTATTTCTTTTATTTTAAGTGAGGTTTTGTACTCACAAGTAGCTCAGGGAGTTGGGTTGATTATGAAATCACTGTAAGCATCTCTAGGACCCACAGGCAGTTTAGGTCTTGGGGCTCTGCAGTAGGTGGTCCCTCAGATGGCATTGCTGGTGAGTCCTGCCCAAGCCTCTGAACCTGGCTGCTCTCTCCACAAGCAGGAGCCACGGGAATTGCAAAGAGGAAGAACTACAAGTCTTACAGGGCTTAAAACCCAACAAGCCTCTTGATGCTGTCCTGGCTTATAGAGAAGACAGCTGCACACTATGGCCACAGCACCTGAGCAAAGCCTGAGCAAGCCTGAAGGACTTGTGAAAGAGGCAGCCAGGCTCTACCAGAAGGACTAAATTCAGCAATGATGAATTATGTGACATTTCTCATTTATTGCTTGAGAAAATGTCAACAACCCTGCACCATCAAACTGGAGCAGAGCATGTGCTTCTTCATCAGATTGAAACACGTTTTCCTTTCACCCACCCATCCACCCCCATCCTAGCTGCCAGAATAGAAAGCACAACTCTTTTTATCTTTTTTTCACTATTCTCTTGAGCTGCATTAACAAATGGATTCCCAGCATGTGAAAATCAACCAGTGAGAGAACCAGCAGAGGAATAGATCACTGGTTGTTACCTGCGCTTTTGGAGGAACAATGCACAACTTTCCTCTATATTAGTAACCACTTTTAGTCTAGAGTTCATTGTAGGCTGTGCTGCTGGCTCCCTGTTGATTGTAGCTCATCAACCATTGTATTTATTATTAACATATTTATCTATGTATGTTCTCCAGACATAATCCATTCAGATAAATTTGAACAAGAACATGACAGAAGAACATTTAAAATAACTCAAATGCTGAATTTTATTAGAGATGAGGTTCAGTTATTGCTCATGCTCAAGTATATTTTTAACTGCATCAAGCCATAGTGGCAGATGCTGTGGCCAAGTTCAACATGGGTCCTACTGGGAGCAGAGGAAAAACATGGCTTACTTCTTTCTTCGTCATCTTCATGACTATTCTTGAGATGTTTCCTTATATAACGAGTTTATGGAGTAGTCAAACAGTGAGTAAGTGTTGTGGAAGCAGAGATATTTGCTGAAATCAGCATCGTGTTCTTCCTTTTTCTGTGTCTTTAGTCAATTGCTCAGGATGCCTCATTTATCTTTTCTCTCTGAGGCTTTAGAGAATTCTGTGCTTCACAGCAGTGTCATCACACTTCTAAAGCAAGCACAGAGGCAGGGGCACTGCTTCAATGAAGAGGAGCTGTTTGATGGAGGTGGGTGGAGGGAAGTGTGAAGAAGATGATGCTGGGTTTGCACCTGACTGATGCTGTGCAGCAGTCAACTTGCCCTCTTTCTGCTCAGCACTCACAAGCTGATGAAAATCAATCACTCTCACAGCAGGTCCAGTCCTGCTCGTCTCTACATCAAAGCACAAAAATAAAACACTACTCACTTCAGTCAAAGCAGGAGCGGGCTCCTATCCAGCATAATGAACTTCCTCGTGTCCTTCAATAGCACAGTCTGGTCCAAATGCAAAACATTAGTCTGTTCTGGTGCCATTTCTCCAGATCCAGTACTGGAAGGTGCTTGCATTTCTAAAATGTGTAGGACATTCCCGGAGCACGGTGAGAGTTCTCCCTGGCCACTGGCACTGGGGAGAGCGAGAGCACTCACCCCTCACAGTGGGGCTCAGCACCCAGCAGAATAGAGCCCCTGGCAGGGCAGGATTCCTGAAGGGAAAAGGGAACACGTGATGTTTGGGCCGAGGGGAGCAGCAGAAAGCTGGAGTAACCTCCTCAGACCACTTGTGTCCGTGCCAGAGAGTCGGTGTGGGCAGTGATGGGCAAGCCGTGCACGTTACAGAGCTGGCCACTTGCAGCCTCGGGCAGCTGGCTCCTCCTGCAGCCTGCCAGGACCCGGAGCAGAGGCACGAGGCTGGAACTGAACGCGTGCTGGCAACCCACAGCTGAGGGAGGCATGGCTGCTGCGTGCTTTGTGGAGGGAAAGGCTCCACTGACAACGCGGGCACGCTGGAATTCAAACTGCCAAAGTTCTGTACCTGAATGACCCCCGCTCCACACGTGCAACGTTTTCCCACTCGTGTCGTTTCAGTGGTGTAATTATAATCCCATGAAAAAATATCCAGGGTAAACGAGCTCTCGGGGGCCACTGCCAGATGACACAGGTCACAGCAGCTCTCACATTGCTCAAATCTGTGTCCAAGACTGGGAGGAGAATCAGGGAGCTGCAGCTGCCTTGTAAGTAGCACTAGATCTTCTGCTGTGATTGATCTTAAGGGAATCTGGAAGGAATTCCAAGGAATCTACTTCGTGTTTCTCAGAGACCTTGGGAGGCTGATGAGTGTCCTAAGGTTCTAGGTGAGAAGGGAGAGGTGATCTGAGTGTATCTGATAACTGGAAAAGCTCTTTATTTCCTTTCCATGCCTGTGGTATTACCTCAACGTGGACAGCCATGTCTAAATAGTTATCAATAGTTAATGACACAAACAGTTAATGACCGACTCCATCCCAAAACATCAGCCTCTACAAACTAATTGAGATACACAAGAACTCATCAAATAGCCTCAAATACAGCAGAATGGAAATCAATAGTTCAACTGCCTTTAAGATACGACAAAATGTTTTCAAAAGTATTTCAATTACATGTGTGTGTATATATGAGACGCCTCTATTTTGATGTCTTTTCTGAGAAATAGATTGCTCAATTTATCTGCCTCTGATACCAACCCAGTGGTTCTGCTGTTTCAATCCTGAAACATCAGTCTTTTAAAATGTTTCTGTTTCATATTCTCATTTTCTGAAAACAACTTCCCCTTCTCATCCATGAACTATTAACTACCACTGAGAGCTGGAAAGCAAAGACATTGCCTTCCAGGGACACAAGAAAGTGTGTTTTACATGACAGGAAAACCAGACTATGAGGTACAGGAGGAGCAATGTCTTTCTGCTCAGACAGCCCTAGGCAGGCAGGACAAAGCCTGAGGAAACAGGTATGTTCAGGTACAGTCATGGCTGCAAAACCTGCAGCTGCACCAAGATAAGGGAACAGATTTTCTGCAGCGCTACCAGTGCAAAGGACAAATCATTAAAACTTTTGTATGACTCAGAGCAACTCCATCGCTTTGGGATGCAGTGCTGAATTTCCCTGGGTGCCTGGAACCTGAACCACAAGCTGTGTTCTCCCAGCACCTTCCCCCTCCCCATCAGAGCCCCTGCACCGTGCTGGAGACAGGCACAGAACGTGCAATGTGGGGACCCAACCTACCAGCACCCAGCTGGGACACAGCACTGAGCCCCGTGAACAGTGCACTGACATTCTGCACTGCACACAGCACTGGGTGATCCTGCAGGACCAGGCTCTTGGTGACTGTGGCATTTATGGGTACATCACTCCAGGTTCAGATACTGGGACACAGCACTGAGCCCCGTGAACAGTGCACTGACATTCTGCACTGCACACAGCACTGGGTGATCCTGCAGGACCAGGCTCTTGGTGACAGGTACATCACTCCAGGTTCAGATGCTGCTCATAGAAAGGCAAATTATTCTGGTCTGTCTCAAAATAGTAAAAATCCCCCAAAATCAAACACCAGTACTTAAAACTAGATCCACAAACAAGTGACAGAGATTACACAACATTCATTACGAGGTTTGCCAGGATTTTCCAGCAGAAAAGACCCAGAAGGAAATAGAGATCCACTCATTAGGACTTTTAATATCACAGTGAGTAAATTACTTTTTAAAAACATCTTGCATTACAGGGAATATTCAATCTCAGGGGAAGCAAACAGTCTCTGAGCAGTTTACACTTTTGGCAGCAGCCCAAGATAGCATGAGGCACAAATCACACAAATGCTTGAGTTTGTGTAAATTCTGTGCTCAACATCTGCATGAGCTTTCTTCCTAACTGTAAAAAAATTGTATGCGTGTTTTTTTCTTTGTCCAAAATTCAAACATCAATGTTGTTATTAGACACATCAGAAAAATTATGATTGTTCCTTGGATCTGAATCTTTTGAATCCCCTCCCTCTACCACGTATGTAACACCTCATGTGACTGATCACATATTGACAGTCAATTAAAAACAACAAAAAGGAGGCTGATCACTGTGCTGTGATTTACCTCCTCTAAGGGACTAATTTCTGTTAAAAAATTACATTAATTTAAAAGGCTTAATTTCTGTTAAAATGTAAGTGTTATTACCATGCAGGAGGTACGGAGGACTAGAAATGTGATTATTTGGACATTACAGCAGTCCATAAATATTTAAAGCATTAAACCCCAGAGAAGGTTAATGTAACACAGGAAAGTAACATTAGAACTACTCGGGTGAATTGTTGAATGGAAAAATGAACAAGTCTGAATATATTTGAATGTGGAATAATGTCCTGATAAGACAAAGCTGATACTGTATTACTTGACATTGTTTCAGTGACAATCCCTGAAGAGCATTCAAAATCTACTGTGTTAAAACATGCAAAATGAGAGCTGCATTAGAACATGAAACTGATAACTTATGCAAACTGTTATGAACAGAACTCATCACCCTGATTTTAAGAGTAATGAGTTCATCATTGTCAGTAAAATGTATCATTGGAAACACTTGGCTGAAAAATATACCCACCCTGAATACAGACATTTTCTTGGTCATCCAGCCCTCCTGTTTCAAAACCAAGACATACACCCTCGCCAGTGCCTGTAAAACTGGTAGCACCTGTACACCACGCCAGGAGATTAAGCTGTTCATATCATTTTATCAATGCTGCTGAGATCTCTGTGCAGGGGAGAGTAGTGTGGTTTCTGACCTGCTTGTTAGCAGCTCAGCTAACTCAGCTGGCTGGTTCAGAGTTTTTAAAAATGCAAGCTGACAACAACATGCTGTAAATGTTGGACTAAGCAATTTCAGAGTGCATGTTTAGCTTACTGTCTTGATTCCTTTTTCTTTCAAGTTTGCTTGGTAAGAAAGAAATATTCCTGCCTTTAAAAAAAGCTGATGATAGACAGCATTTATCTGTATTTATTTACCTGTAGTACACAATATGGGCTCTACTTGTGCAGGGAACACTCTCAGTCTAGACACACAATATTAGGAATGCTAGAATCCTGACACAATCTCGACTACTTTTTGTTTGAATCCCATTAATCTCTCCCAAAGTAAGCCAAAAGTTGTATATGGGAGCTTTCCTTGTCAAATCTTCTCTTACCGCTCAGAGCTTTACTCTGTGGATTTTGAGAACCTTATACTTGCTCAGGATCACTGAATGCTTCCCTCCAAAGGAAGTTCTGTACATACAGGATTTTGAGAGGACCAGCACAAAGCCCTTCAGAGAGAGGAACAATTGAGTAGAAGTTCTGATATGTCTGCCTAAGCACAAAGTAGGAGAAAGACAGCTCTCACATTTCTGGGGTGTTGTGAATTCAGGAGGAAAACGAAGCACTGAGGCAGCAGGTAGGAGAAAAAAAAAAAAGAAAGGTTACAAGCCCATTCATGAGGTTTTTGGTTTTTTATAGTACAGACATCACCAGTGACACTGCATGCTGGATCAGACCTGTGAGGAGGACAGGCAATTGCTGTAGGCAGACCACAGCACATTTCTGTGACGTTATGAGAGAGAAACAAGAACTGAGCTGAACACAAATAACTCACATTTCCTTCAGTCAGTTTTCAGCTCCCAGTCTCAAAATTACGCCTTTCTGTTCTTCACACTTAGCTGTGTGAAGTTGTCCCACTAACCCATTCAACCCTGTCCCTTCTCTGGGTCCTCAAGTGGTTCACTCCTTATTCAGATTATTGAGGCACACAGCACTTCCCTCTTAGCCATCTATGGATTGTTTTCCTACCTGAATCCCAGATTGCACAATGGGGATGATTGCTGCTTACCTAATGTTTGTTATAAAACCTGTGACAGCATTTTTTCCTTGCTGCTCTACAAGAGGAAATAGCATTTTATTTGAAATGCTGTGCTGAGTGTCAACATGAGAGGTGTTTTAAAAGAGCTGAGAAGTATGCTGTCAGGAAAATGTTTCCAGGCCTACCTTCCCTCCCACATCCAACTGTGTTGAAATAATCCAATGCTATCCCACTCCTACTTGGGAAGAGGATGACTAACAGCAGCTAATTACTGCTCAATCTGTTGCCCTCAGCAGCTATTGGCCTGGATCACTCCCACTGGCTCCGAGGGGCACAGTTTGTGGTGCCGTGCTCTGGAGGCACCTCTGCTTTTGGGGTCTTCCTTGGGAGGCAGCAACGGGGACAAGAACTGCACAGATCCAGATCCTGTCTCAGACACTGCTGCCACCACACCTGGCTCAGCAGATGGCCTGAGCAGCCTGGCTGTGACCCCTCTGGGCCAGCCCTGTCCTGCTGGCCCTGGGCAAGCCAAAGTCACCCTGCATGGAAAGGAGAAGGTGCTTGCCCGTTTCTTCCTGCTCCATCCTCGTGCTGCAGAGACTGAACCTCGCTCAGTGGCACTGGATCCTAGTTCCTGCTTTCTTCCCAGTTCACTGCTGCAGTAGCAAAGAGTTGGCAGAGGGCCTTCTGTATCACATTTGATCTGTTGACACTTGCAGCAGTGCTGGACTCTAACACTGTAGGAGTTTCCGTCTGGAGAAATATGGTAGCCCTTCCTGCCTCCTCATTCCACTCCCTACGGAAAACCTCCCTTTTGTTTTCCCAAATTCTGGGCCAAATAAAATATACCAAAATAACACTGGAGACACAGAAGGAATCTCTTGCATCAAACTTGGCCTCGGAGCAATACATGCAACCATTAGTTGTCTCCCAAGTGAAGTCATGTGGGTGGAATCCAGGCAGGGTTTCGCCAGCAGGGACTGCAGGTTTGCCCTGGCTGCTCTGCAAACACGTACCCCCTTGTTTGTGGTGGCCAGAATGACCACTTTCTGTTTTCATGCTAGGAGAAGCCAGCCTCACGCTCTTCAGCTGGTTAATTTAAAACTTTCTAGGAAATACAGGGACAGAAGGTCCTAAACCGTGGCGGTGTAGCTGCCTGCTGGCCAGCATGCTGTGACATTTCAGTGTTGCACAGAGAAAAGGCAGGAAAGCAACACTTTCATCAGAGTTATTAGAGTTCCTGCCTCATTAGAGTTCCTGAAGCTTTTCATTATTTCAGGGATATTCTCCTGAGTAATCATGCAATCCTGCTGCACTCATATAGTGTATTCAACACCTGACTCCTGAGCCAGAGGCTGCCTTTCTGTAGCATAACCCACCTGCACAAACGCAGCAGTGTTATCCTGCCTGTGCAGAGTACAGCTCTGTTACGGGAGTCCCTCACGTGTGGGACAGCCAGCCCTGCACAGAGATGTTACAGAGCCTTACTCAGGGTTCCTCAGTGCCATTCCAGGCTCAAGCATTACACCAGGAAGGAATCTGGGAGTTGGCCTAGAGCTGCTGATGTAGTCTGGGACTGTTCTTTACTCAGAAGTAAGAGAAGCATTATTATCAAGCTTCTGTCATCGCTGTCTCACCTGGGGCCCCTCTAATGCATCACAGTTCTGCACAGTTAATGCTGCAGGCCCTTTAACACAGGGGACTTAGAGAAGGTGTCTCTGAACTGTAGCTTCTCCCTCTCTGCTGACGTGTGTTTGAAAAGCATATTACTAAGTACAACCTGTTTAATTTACCCTGCCTTGTAGAGATTTTCACCCCTGTACGCAATCAGTGCCAAGGCAATACGTCTGGTGATAATGAATAGCCACATACTGTGTGCTGCAACTCCAATTCTTTTTATGGAGCTCTAATCTCTTCCTGACTCCATCTGCCTCCTGTTCCACCACAGGCCAGATGGCTCCTCAGAGCCACCTATGTGCTGCTTGGGTGGGACGCAAGTGTCTGAAGTGGCACCTGCTCCTCTGAGGAAATTTCCACGTCAGGTCTAGGCTGGGAACGGGGTCACCTCTGGCTGTGGACACTTCTGGGATACATGGCCTTAGAGACCAAAGGGACCCTCAGCACAGCCCAGACACCCTGCTTACCCTCTGCTGCAGAATGACACCTGCTCTGCTCTCCTAGATGTGATCAGCCCAACTGCCTGGACACCTTAGAGGTGTTCAGCACCTGAACAGGGTCCTGAGGATGCCCCTCTTGTCTCCAACCTGTCCAGTCATCTGGTACAGACAGCAAGCTCATTTATACCAAGCGAAGTGCTCAGCCTCCATTTCCCCCTCCTTTCTCTGCATTCCTCTCCTCATCCGCTTCTGGTCTGCTGTTTTCAGACACAAATTGCTTGTGAAAATGTATATATCTGATATTTTATCTTACAAAGAAGTTCTCCCTAATGATCCAGCAGCTTCTCAGCAGCAGCATTATTTGACAGATGTCAGGAAAGAACAGTTTATGTCTCTAACCAGGCTTTCACACTTGACTATAATGTGCTCTCACCTTTATACGGAAACACGTCAGTGCTGACAATGAGACCCTTATTCGTGGATAGAGCAGACACAGCAACCACCTCTAGATCACAGCAAACCATGAAGTGTGCTCTGGGTATCTGCAGAGAATTCAAGGTAACAATTCCATGAAGGTTCATAGGACCATTGGTTAAGTAACAAGAAGAATAACATTATCTAAAAAATCAAATAACAAAGTGTGTGAGGATTCCACTTTTCCTGCTGCACAAGTCCTCCTCCTCTTACCTAACTTCCTCTTGTATGAAATCCAGGTTTCCTCAATTAATTCCTGACAAACAGCCTTGCTCTGGCTTGTGTGTCCTATGCTCCACATTCTTTAGATTTTTCTTATAGATGCTGTGGCTGAGATTCTTCCTTTTTTTGCTTCCTTTATCACATTGCCTTGCTCTTGCACCCAGCTCCTCCTGGTTAACTGGTTCTCCACCTCTATCTGCCCTCCCATCCTGCCTTCCCACCTTGGGTGTCATCACCACCTGCCCTCGGCTCTGAGCCTGCAAAGCCTCCCCCAGAGGAGACCTCGAGAACAGGTTAGACTGACATTTACCAGAAATAGCATAAGTACAGTTCACTCTGCCTTCGGGCAGGAAACCAATTAAAGGACTTACTGAGGCCCCTTGCAGACCTGCTCTTTCTGATTCTATTATCCCCTGCATTAGTGGGAGAGCAGTAATGGAGCCACGCTTCTTGGCACACGAATTTCCAAGTGATTGTAATCTTGGACTCTTGGCCTTGCAGCTGGAGATCCCCTTTAGGCTGCAGCCGGTGCCAGGGCTCAGGCTTGCCATTTTGGCTTCAGAAATGACTTAAATATCTGAGCCTCTTATTTCCATAAGGTCATCAAATTACCTTCACTTTCAGTCATCCTGTATTTTACAAATACAATGGCCACAGACACTTCTTATTGAAATAGGGGTCTTTCCTCCTTCTGATTTCATTTGTGCTTGTCTTTGCAGATAATTCTGCAGGTAAGGCAGGCAGCACACAATGCTCCACAGTACATCCTGAAACCATTTGGAGTATAACTACTCTTTCAATCAGCACATGAATTCGCTGTCAGGTGTGCAGGTAGGACATTCAGTTAAGAAATTCAGCTCTTTCAAAATTATTAATTTTCTCCTGTATTAAATTCCTTGGTAAATAGCTTTATAAAGAGTAAAAAAAAATTGCTTTACCGCACGTAAAAACATTCTAGAATGAATGTCCCATTATACCCATCCAGCTGCAAATTGCTGTTATCTGTTCAGGACAATTAGCCTATTATCCATCCTCTTAAAACCTGATACCAGCCCATCATCTTGGAGCCCCAAGTATAAAGCCATCCATTAACTTCCTTCTACTTTGGATCAGCCCGCACAAACAGCTCGGTGTTCCAGCATCCCTCTCCGTAGGGTTGCTCATTATCAGCTATCAGCTTTTGTGCTCACAGCTCCACAGCGAGCACACAGAAGAAGCCAAAGCCTTCGCCTGCGGTTTGCTATTATTTTAAGCGCTTTGGACTGAACTTACATCAATATTGTTACTGGTGTACTTAAAATAATAGTCGAAAGAATAGATGACTGGAAAAAGGTGAGGTGGTTTGGGGAGGAGGAGGAAATACCAATGCTGCTGGAAAAACAACTTTTTTTAAAAAAACAGTGTTTCAGTGAGGCAGGTTTTACAACAAGCACCATTGACGTCTGTGGAGTTGCTCCTAAATTGTAGTGAAAGAACTGAGGAGAGAGTAGAAATTTATTAGAGGTATGAACCACTTAAAATACACAAAATATTTCAAACAAAATGGATCTTTGAAACAATCAGAAGTTTTCAGAACTCTGGTACATAGAGTCCAAAGCTTAAAGGCTTTCAGGCTTGTGTAACCCTCTGAAGTAAATCCATGCAGCTCACTGGGCAGAGAACTCATAAAAAGCCTTTTCAAAATCAAAGGCCTGACTACTATAGAGTTTCCCTGGAAAATTAGGCTGTCCTTGTGCTGTTTGCCAGATTTTAGTCACCTATAAATTACAACATGATGCGTACTTGTGGGTCATAGCAATTAATTTAATTTCTTTCTGCCTATTCCTTGAAAGCACTCCTGGCTAGCTGTTAGTCTGAGAGGGAATTTGTAAGTGTAAAACATGACTTGTTTTTTCAGTTGTGCTCTATATTGTTTCCATACATTTCTGTGGCTCAGTTTTCTCCTTGTTTTCATTATCCTTTGTATCTCTGTTTTGCTAGAACACGGGAGCACCTCAGACACAGTAAGGCACGGACAAAAAACGCTGACAATAAAATCCTGTGAGGCGAGTGGAATTTCTCTTTCTCGCTGCTTCCAAGGAAAAGCTGCCTGCTGTGACACCCGGCTCCACACGTGAGACAGCAGCACACAGCAGGCTGCTCACGCCAGCACCGATGCCCGTGTCCCGGTGCTGCTGGGGCACCATCTCTCTCCGGGTGCAAAGTCCGCACCCTGCCTGCCCTGCGGCTGCGGAAAGGTGAAGGTTTGGGTTTAGGTGGGGCCGGCAGAAGGAGCTGTCCTTTTCCCTCCTGCTGCTGCTGCTGGAGCAGGGCGTGCTGGCCCTCCCAGGAGCTGGCAGAAGCAGCTGGTGCAGCTCCTAATGACAAGGCGCTGGGGATTTGCCCGAGGGCACGGGCGCCACGTGAGAGATGCAAACAGGGGAGAGGAGCTGCAGGGCTTCCGAGGGGGACGGACACACAGACAGCCCAGCACAAAGGCAGCCCGTTCCCTGGGGCACCCAACAGGCTGGCTGGCTCGGAGAAGCACACAGGGATTTTTCCTGTTTGGTGGGTTGGATTGTTGCTTGCCTTTGATTCACTATGGGGAAAAAGTGTGAAACTGAGAACCCGTGGTGTTCATTACCATAAGATGGCAGGAGGCAGGGCTGCCCTGTGATGGTGAACAGCAGGAACTTTCGTCTACCAGCATCTTTCCATCCAAGCTGCTTGTAAAGCTATTCTGATTTCTTCCCCCCATCTTCACCTTCCTGAGGGAGGGATGCACACTGCCAGCAGCCCTGAGTGCTGAGGGAAACATCTGCCGGAGATTTCCAAAGCAGGCAGTGAGGGCTCAGAGCCTCTGTCTGCAGGTGACCTGGATAAAACACCGGCTTCAAGGATGCTGTTTCCATTCAGATGGCAGGTGCTGTCTGACAGGAAAAATTCCTTTCTATACCAGTTTTAGTAGAAGAAGAACTACTCTTCAAACAGTAATTCTACAATAATGAGAAGAGAAAAACCCGAGTGAGTCAGGATGAAGTTGGTTGTTTACAAATTGTTGATTTTGGAATCCTGTTTCAGGCATCCAAAAGCAAGATGGTTGCATTTTCATGCTAACTCATAATCCCCAGTATGCTTTCAATTTGCTGTGGATTACATATTGGAAAAGTCTGTGATTCTCTTTTGCCTTAGATTGAGGTAAGCTTGCAGCTCCTACAGGATGGGCAGCCACAGATGCCTGGTAGAACTGGGTATCCTGGTCAGCACTTACACAAAACTGGAGAAGTTTGTGAGAAATGCTTTTGTTATCATATTTCTTGGCTTCCACTGCATGGGTTTTTTTTTTTTTGCAAAAATTATAACAAACCAAACCACTCTTCATATTAGTTAATGGGCACAGAAAAAAAATTCTTGTGGGAGGAATTTTTTTTTTCTAGCATAATGATAGATTTCATTAGGAAAAAATTCTGTTTATTCCAAAATAAACTGTTAGCATTCTAAGCCATTTCTGTGAGGTTTTATCTATCATAATCTAATCAGAACTATTTTTAGAACAGCAGTGCATAATAATATTAGGCAGCACTGATCTCTGAGACAATTTGAGACTCCCAGTCGAGTTTCTGCTAGAGATGTGTGCCATAAAAAGCCCCATCACAGATTTGCCCCTTTGTTACCGAGGCTGCCAGACAGATCAAGGACTTAAAGGGCCTGCCATTTGAAGCCTCTGCGGTTTGAAGATGTGCTGTCAGGGATCAGCGTGGAGAAGGCTTTTGTTCTGCTGCTGGAGTAAGTGTTTGTAGATGAAAGGAGAACGCCTGCGCCTGGGCCATCAACCTGACACTATTCCAGACATGAAATTCACTTAGAACTAAGCACGGGATGGTGGACTGAAAAATAACATATATTTATTTTCCCTTTGCCTACTACTTTGAGGAGCATCCCAATCACTTCATAAAGGAATACTGAATACTGATACATAATTAATCTGCTGGAATGGAGGATTTACCACATAAAGAGCAGACATTTGAAATCGCACAAGTAAAATTCTGGGGCTACCTTACAGTAATTGTTTCCATTGCTTTCAGTGTATTTTGAGCAAGCCCTTAGCACTTCTGGAGGAGAGGTATTTGGTCATCTGTCAAAAAAATCTGTGTTACAGAACCATCACAGTAGTAGGATTTTTTAAACATGAACAGAGGCATGAACACACCCCTCAGATCCCAGGTGAAACACACTGAATAAGACAGTGAAAACAGGAAGTGTTTCAAGTCCACAGAGATTACCTCGGTTTTTTAATGTCTTTGACACTTTTAATTTATGCAAGGGTATGCAGCAACGTAATTTCTTTTGTGACCCTGCAAAATTGAACATGAAAAGAGGAGAAAGGGTGGGTCACTGTAAATCCTCAGCTTATGCTGTTAGATTGTCAACACACATGGCCTTCTCCCTTTAGCCACCATCCAGACCCCCACGTACTCCTGACCTAATGCTGCATCCTCTGGTCAAAGATCTCCAAGCACCTAATGCTGTTCATACCTGATTATGTATGTGAACACACAGAGCACTCTGCTTGTCATTGCAATTCAGGCACCCCTGGGGTGAGAGACAGTGTTTTAGGCAGAGAGCAACAATTACACAAGGGATCTAAGCATAAAGTACTGAATACCGTGTTCTTAATAAAACTGAGGGAGTCTTGGACAGAGAAGAACAAAGATATTTACAAAGAAAGTGATGCAGAATTTGAACTGACACAATTAGTTAAATTCTTGATTTTACTTCTGAGCTTAAAGGACCACCGTATTAAACATTGTCTGCTAAATAACATGTTGGAGATTGGCTCAGGGGAAAATGCTGCCAACACTATTTTCTAATATTTTTTAGGAGAAAAAGGCCTGACCCTGTCTGTATTTTGAGTACCTTGTAAGAAGAACTTGTGCCCAGAGAAACAGACATAATGGATAACTGTACAGATGTAAGCCCACCAGCTGGTGTCTACCACAAGGGCTCTGCTTTCTGCCAGAGGATGAGTCAGTTATGGATCCCTGGCAATCAAGGCTGGTATCAAGCACAGCACCTTTCCCTCCTCTCTTCCATCTTGGCAGCCCGTGCTCCATGGCTCAGCTGGGATGGACACACAGACACACCAACACTTCTATTCATGCACACCCAGGGAAAGGTTTGGTCTTGCTCCCATCGCTAGATCTCAGTGTGATTAGTGGGTGCAGCAGAAAGACACTCACTGGAGAAGATTTTGTACCAGCACTAGTTTGAGGTGAATTTCTAGTGCCCTGCTCCAAATATATTGCAGTATAACTGAGAACAAACCATTACTCTGGAGTAGAGTAGGAATTTACAGTTGCTGCCTGCGTGAGAAATCAATTCTCTGTAACTTCCACGACCAGTGAGGATGCCTCACACCTTTGAACAGATGACTTTGTGAGCAGTTGGCTGTGGCAGCCGAGCCTCCTGCTCAAGCACACAACAATGCAGGTGCTGCCAGGCAGCCCCAGCTCCCCTGTGCTCCCAGCCCCAGCTCCCCTGTGCTCCCAGCCCCAGTTCCAGCCCCAGCCCCAGCTCCCCTGTGCTCCCAGCCCCAGTTCCAGCCCCAGTTCCAGCTCCCCTGTGCTCCCAGCCCCAGTTCCAGCCCCAGCCCCAGCTCCCCTGTGCTCCCAGCCCCAGCCCCAGCCCCCCTGTGCTCCCAGGGCTGGGCTGGGCAGGCTGGGCAGCAGATGGGTGTCTTGCTCACATTACTCACTCAGCTCAAGCTCAGCACTTTGCCTAATGCTTTGCTGGCTAACATTGGAGTGGCCAGCACGCTGCAGATTTGAACCTGTTCTTGCCACCACATCAAAGGAATCTGGATACTGGATAGATTGGATCTCCCACCAGTTTTAACTGGTATAAACTACGTGATAACTGGTAACTGAGCTGTACGTAATAACTGTATTACCTAAGATCTCTGAGCATCTAATCTGAGCACCAAGCAAGTAGTGAAAGAGCACTAAAGCCCATAATACTTTGAAACCAGTCAGTAATACGGTGATTGAAATACTATAAGAGCGATTTGAAATCCAGAATTTTTACAAAAAATTACTAAGCATCAGTCATTGTACAAGCTAATACTGAGCATAATGCAATGATCCTGTTAAGTTCTTAGGCCAGGAAGGATTTACATTGCGAACTTCATTTCCCAACGGTAATCAGAAACACAGGCCTGTAGAAATAAATGCAATTACACTGGTGTAAAAGGCCAGAATTCAGACTACAGGGCAAAAGAAGATTGTGTGTTGTTTAGTGAATCGCTGCAATCTATTTTTTTGCCACATTCCCTCATCTCACAAGCACATCTGGTGTTTTAGGAACATTGTATTCAACAGTGGTAAAAGGACACTAGGGCCAAGAACAACAAATGAAAAATGAAAACACTGGGGCCTAATGTTGATCTCATATGGGTGTAAATCAGAGGGATTCCAGCAAAGCCTTTGGAACCACCCCAGTGAAATACTTGTGTCTGATTCAGGATCAAAACTGTACAGACCAGTGATTTTCACTGTCAGGCCTGAAATTCTTCCATTCCACTGGGAAAATTTGCTGCAAAATATCTTTAAAAGAGCTTCACACCAATATCACAAATGCTGAGGAAGTGACAAAGTACAGCAGAAAGGCTTTAGCAGCTCTTGTGTCTGCAGCAAGTAATGAAAAATACCCGTCAAACCAGAATAAGCACAAGTATTTGATTTGCAATTTGCAGCACAAAAAAAATGGAGTTTGACCACAAATAAATATATAATTTGCACGTAGTTACTGGATCAGTACGTGTTTGCTCTTAAGCCCTTGAAAGACAGAGAAAGTCTTTCCACTGACTGCAGGTTGTCCTCAGTAACATAACCTGAATAATATACATTATTGCACTTTGTATTTCTGATCCTGACCTGAGGCATTGCCATAACCACAACACTTGTAACACTTGGCAATTTAACTAAATACACTGTCTTTAAAATGTAAACAAATCCCAGCTGCTTGTTGACAAAATTGTTTAAAGACACCAGACTTTAAAACCTCTCAGTCCCCATTTGTTGCAGGAAGATCCTAGCAGGGAGGAAAAACGTGTGCATAAATGTCCTTACAGAAACCACTTCTGAGCCTGAAAAATACTGTTTGCCCTTGGAACCCCACAGGAAAAACCCAAAAGTACATTCAGGACACAAATCAAATAACTGCATTGAATTTCCTAATCCCACCTTCCACCAATTATTTTGCCTGGTTGCTGTACACTTCTCAGGGCTGAATCACATCAAATTAGAACCATTGTAAAAACATGGGTCTTCCTCTTCCTGGAGACAGGATGCCAAAACATCAGTAAATTTTATGTTTGTCATTGTCAGGTGCTACTGGTTTTATTTCATCCCACTGTACTCGTTAAATAACTTCCCTCCTCCCTCCTCCTTCTGATTCTGATGGAATCTCCCCATCTCCCTTCAGGGCTGCTGTAAAGCTCACTGTAGTCAAGGGGACTTTTTGTGGATTTAAAGAGGCTTTGTAGGAGGTACTGGCTTTATTTATCCTCCACATGCTTTTCCTTTAAAACACTTATCTGCAAATGAGGTTTTCAGTGCCTTGCAGTCAGTGCTGCTTGGCCGTCTGCAGCTCCTCAGTGCTCGGGGACAGGGCAGCCACTGAGGATGGGGCTCCAGGTCCTGCTGGACAAAACCTCTCCCTATTTTTCTCCGTGTCCCTTTAGTGAGGATGCCCTTTTAAACTCCACTTTGCCAGAAGTCAGTAAGCTGCTTGCTTTGTAAACAGAGGAATAACCTGCTCAGGGCTGCCCCTTGTTTGACTTTGCATTCAATGAACATCGAGCCAAAGAGCAGCCAGAATGCCTGACCTTAAAGACTGAAGTTCAGTAAGAAACTCTGAGATCTTGAGGCAAAGGGTTTCATATTACCGACTCCAGTGTCTTTCATTGATTAGACGTTTTACAACTGATAGTGGCTTTCAAGGTTTATTTGGAAACTTTGTCAGCAGGGCAGAGATGGGGGAAGGGAGAGAGTGAGCAAGGCTGAGGGTTTCTTTTTTATTTCATGTGTAGCATCAGGATGGGAATAAAGAGAGGTGGCAGAAGGGAATGCCATTAACACACCCCTTCCAGATTTACCCCTCGGCTTACTGTGGGTCAGTTCTCTCTGGCTGCAGGTGGAGAGATGGGGGGAACACTGGAAGGAGGGAGGGTGCAAGAGAAGGAATCTGGGAGTTGTTCACCGCAGAGGATTTATTCCCTTTCCAAATGTTTTCAACTCCAGCTGAAGCTCATCAGAGTGATCCGAATATCAGGAATTAGTCTGTGTGAACAGCCCAGCTCTGCTCCACCTTCAGATTCTGGTCCTTGGTTAAATGTCATACAGGTGCAACGCCACACAGGGAGCCAGGCAGCTTTTGTTCACAGCGTGCAAAATGCGCTCCTGGGAAGATCTGCTGCCAGCATCGGGCAGGGAAGACTTTGTTCAAGCAAAAAGGGGGAAGAGAGGAAGAGCCTTACTTTGCCTAGTTCCCAAGGGCCACATTCAGAGACTTCCAGAAGAAAAGTTAAAGGACCTTGTAAGTGCGACTCTTAGATGAGTTTTCCAAGATTTACCCATGGAAAATGGCTTTCAAAGCCACCAGGCACAGCAGGAAATGTTGCTGAGGCCAAACTCAGATATGGACCAAGGCCCTAAGCACTGGAGGCAGTAGAAACACCCACAAGGAAGTTTAGGTGTCGGCAAGTTAGAAATAAAATGGAAATGTTTTGGTAGCCAGCTGAGAACTCAGAAGAAAAGCCTGAAGTGTGGCTCACTAAAAGCTCATGCAATGTTAACAGTGATCACGAAACAGGGGCTGTGTGGAGGGGTGCTCACATGAGAGCCTCCTGACCCACTGGGGTTGAAAAAGTTTCAAGTATCAGTCTGTCTCAAGCTACGGAGACAAAAAGAGAGCATGAAGCAACCTGTAATTTCTGTAGGCTGTGGCTGAGCTGCTAAAGAGAGGGGGTGTGTGCTGGAATGCACATAACCCTTTTCTAACCTCTCACACCTTCCCGTGTTGAAGATAAGGGTTGACATGGGAGTTATTTGTCCACTCAAGCTCTCAAAGACCTCAAGAAACTGCCAGTCAAGCTGTAGTCAAACTTAACTCCCTGTTTCTGCAGCGATATCTTCAGTCAGGGTTAATTAATATTCTTAATCTACATTTCAAGTGCTAATTTTTGGCTAAAGGAGAAAAAAATCTAATATAGTCTAGCAACCAGAAAGAACACTGAGGCTTAATAAACTGTTCTCCACATGGGAAAATTCTTCTTTTGTCAGACAAAGCAAGCCTGGGCTGCTAGGATTTCTGGGAATCATCAATAGTCAGCTATGTGAGCTTCAGGAGGTGACCTTGGACTCCTTACAACCTGATCCACCTTTATTCTCACTCTCACCGCAGTTTACCACAACATTTTAAAAAGTTGAAGAGTGCTAAAAGAATTTTTTTTGTCTAGAATCTGTCCTGGCCTTCTGGAGGAAAATAGTGATTTTTCTCTCAAGGACAAACAGAAAACTATGACTCAGTCAGACCCCACAAAAATTACAGTCTCTGTAACTGACTGAGCTACAGTCTCCCATTATCAATCCAAACACACAGAAGATTTTTCCTCTATTATTTCACCCACTTACACCCCTATGACCATTTTCACCTGTGTTAATGCAGACTCCCAACAGCCCAAAACTCTCTGGTAATTTAACAGGAGAGAGCTCAGATAGCAACAACAGCACTCAGAGACCTGTGAAATATAACCTATGAGGAGACGGCAAAAGAATTTTTGTTTTCTCAAATACAGAGAAGACTGGACAGAGACATGATAACAGTCCTCAAAAATGTAAACAACTGTAGCAAAGAGGAAGGAAATAATCTCTTCTCTCCCACGTGGAGAGGATAAGAATAACAGGCTAAAATTGCAGCAGGGACCTTTTATTTTTATTGAGTATCAGCAAAACCACTTGTAACTGTTGGAATGGTGTTACTGAAGCACTGGGATGGGTTGCCTTGGAAATCAACACATCTGGAGCACTTTCAAAGCAGGCTGGATCAGCATCTGTGTTACCAGGGCAGGTACCCCTGACCTGCTGTGCCCTTGGAGCTGGAGAAGGAATGGGTGACTCTTCCATATCCCTTCTAGCCTTGCTGTCACAGAATGTAACAATTCATTGGAGAAGTACATGTTCATTTATCACCTCTGGGAGAATTTGAGAAGTACTGCTTGCACGAGTGTGTTCCTTGCCTTTTATGAGTCTTCTGAGCACCAGGCTGTTCTGTGTGGCTCTCTCCTATATCAGCTGCACCTAGCCTGGCCAACCCGGAGCTATAACCCCACCAACAATTACAAGCACTAATACCCCTAAAGAAACCACAGAAAATGGGCCTCTGCCTATCTAGTCACTTGCCTTCACTTCTGCAGGAGCATGCACTACGGCTCGCTGAGCTTTGCTCCTCCACCAAGGAGACACAAAAGTAGCACTGGGACAGGAATGGTTAGCAGGGCAGTCCCTGGCTGTCACGGGAGCTATGGCAGTAATCCTGGTGGCAAACTCAGCAAACTCCAACCCCAGTCTGGTTCACTTGCTTGTCCTTGCTACTCTCACTGGCTGGTTTCTTCAGAACATCAGCACTTAGGCAGCCAAGAACCTCCCTCTACTTTCTAACCCAGCATTTTTTCTTGCCCAGTTTATTAATTAGTTCCTGTGCTACTGCTGCATATCCACCTCTCTAGAGTTTTCCAGCTCAGTAGCTGGCATCAGGATCCCTCTTGGTTTTCATCTTGTAAGGCTAAACAGGTCAGGCTGTGTTCTTATCTTCCCAGGGCGCCAGGTGAATGCACCCACAGTAGATCAGCAGCACTCCTGTCCCCTGAGACAGAGGTCACCCAAAATTACAGGGTGGAGAAGGAGTGTACCAAAACCAAACCAAACCCACTTTTGTAATACAAAATGAGGACCTTGCAAGAGTTAAGAAGTGAAGTTACCCTGTTAGAAGTGCAGTTGTCTCACAGAAGCTTTGCCATCTTGTATACTCTCTGAAGCACCACAACAAATCTGAGAGTGGAGGGAGAGGAATTTCTGCCAGGAGCTCAGCCCCCCTGAGCACGGCTGCTCCCTGCTGCCAGTGTCTGTACTGGATGAGCTGAAGGCCCCAGACTTCAGCTGAAATCTCAGCCCAGATTTCAGCTCTCAGCCCCATGCTCCTGTCACAGGCAGACCCGGTGGTGGCAGCAGCCCTGCAGGGCTGTGCTGCACACCCAGCACTGCCGGGGCCGGCCATCCCCACCTCCTGCAGCCCTGCACACCCAGCACTGCCGGGGCCGGCCATCCCCACCTCCTGCAGGGCTGTGCTGCACACCCAGCACTGCCGGGGCCGGCCATCCCCACCTCCTGCAGCCCTGCACACCCAGCACTGCCGGGGCCGGCCATCCCCACCTCCTGCAGCCCTGTGCTGCACACCCAGCACTGCCGGGGCCAGCCATCCCCACCTCCTGCAGCCCTGCACACCCAGCACTGCCGGGGCCGGCCATCCCCACTTCCTCCACTCCCAGCTGCTTTTCCCATTTCCCACCGGACACCCTCCCTGCTGCCAGTAGAAGTGTTTGTGCACTTCTGTGCCGAACCAGGTCAGGGAGCTGATCCCAGCCAAAAAATAGCCTGCAACTTCGTTTTTCCTTCCAGCTGGAAGAAGTTCTGTCTGGTTTCTTGGGTGGCTGCACAAGCACTTGGGCTGGCATAAGGGAAAGAAGAGGATGGGAGTGGAATTAAGCAGCTCTGCCACGCGTGCTGCTCCCAAGTGAATGAGGCTGAGCACAGAGCTTCCCCTCTGCTCTGGGCTGCCGTGGGCTGATCTCACCAGGAAAATCATGGACTTGTTCTCTGTCATGCCCCAGACACACCCACCCTCCTTCCAAGGAGCACCCCATCCCATCATCTCTAGCATGCTGCACCAGAAAGACTCTCCAATCAATCAATCAATCAATCAATCAATCAATCAATCAGCAGCCCTCAGAACAGCCAGGTTTCCAAGGTGCCCCACTTGTCTCATGTTATGCAAAAGCAGGGAGTTCAGGGGCTGCTTAGTCTGAAACTGCTGAGTGCTACTGCTCATGTCACACAATCCCTTCTAGAAGCTGGGCTGCATTTTCTGTGCCTGAGTCTTTGGACCATTACAGCGCTGCATTCTTGCATCATAATTAACAGTCACTGGAAAGATATTTTGGAAAATGTGGTTCTTTGTAATCACATTTAGAAACAAGTATATCTAAATAACTGTGTTCATTGAGGCACTCCTTCCTTGGGCAGCAATTACAACCCACTTTAAAACAAACCCACTCCCCTCTCTCCTCACATTTTTTGGCTCTGAGCTTTGCTATTACTGACAGACTAACCATTTCCAGGAGCAATTTTATTATTTGGCGTTCTCTCACTTTAATATGTTTGGTTCCTGACACTTCCAGGGAGGCTGGTACAGCCATTAGCACTAGCATGCTTTGCAGAAAGCCTCTCTCATGTTGTCCTGGGAGAGGGCAATGAGCCCCTGATTTGAATGAAGGACTTACAAGGACACCCTTACAAGGGGTTGCCATAAGCTCTGACTGATTTCTGTAGCTACTCTGAGGGCACACTACAAGATTACTAGTCTTTGCAGGAAAAAGCTCCCACCATGGCATTTAGATATATTCAGAAAAAAATAGTTTTAAAAGGACACATTATTATATATCATGCAGTCCTGCCTGAAATTTGTGCACTGCTAATATTTGTTTATCTACTAAATGAAATCATAGATACTTCATTCCTGTCTGACCGTTAGAAAATATTTTGTAGTTGGTTTTATGCTATGTCACATATAGAAACTCAAAAAACTTTGGCCAGCTTTCACGGGCCGTTTGCTAGAAGCCCGTTCACAAAGGACCTGTACATGATGAAGTCCTTTTAACTCCCAGGAATACCTTAATGAATACTGTTGGCACCCACCCAGGGTAAATTATCTATTAATAAGCAACATATATTTATAACTTGATCAACCATAACATCTTTTCATAGACTACAGTAAAAAAACATAAATTAAAGCAGTAATTATCTATCTTAGCATCTGTGCAATAGTATACTCACAGAGAACTTTAGTTAACACACAAGTTCCTGTCAGGCCAGCAAGTCAATGTCAGCCACAGATGACTGCATTTGGGGTTAAATGCTCTTTATACTATGGGGGAAAAAAAAAAAAAAAAGCAAAAGCCAACAGGTGTTGGAGAGCAGCACTGAGTAACCTCTTTCCCCTCACCTCCACTTCCCTGCAGAATTCAAACAATCTCCTCAGTGATAACAAGAAGCAGGGACCTCAATTTTCATTCAAAAGTAGGAACCTTGGTGGTGGCTTTTGATTGCAGAATCAGCCTCATGGCTCCTGATGGGCTTTCAGCCTTAGGCCAAACCCTAGGGATGAAATGAGATGTACTCCAGTCCTGTTTTCCTGTGTAACACTAGCCCAGTCCCTAAACACTGCTTCAGCTCATACATCCTACCTTAAAAAAAAAAAAAAAAAAAAAGCTGTTTAAGAGGAATGCAGGGAGGTTAAATTCATCAGCACTTTGAAATGAACTTGCAGTACTAAGCACTAGTATTTTCACAGCAAAATGAGGCCTTTTGCTGGGAAGCATCAATGCAACAGGATCATCTACTGACAGACTTGTCAGCACTTTTAGGCAGGCTAAGTATTAGAACACCCATTTGGCTGAACTGTTTAAACAGACTATATTCCTTACCATAAATTTTCTATGCCACTGTGACTAGAGAAATTCTCCTTCAACAGCCAGACACACCTACCCCATTTGCAAGTAGCACAAAGTAGCACTTTCTTTAAAATCTAGAGAAATATTGCTGATATTTCTGCCTGAGGAACCCACCTAATAATAATAACAACATGTTTTTCCACACTGTGACTTGATTCTGGCTGCACACATTTCCATTCCAGTGTCATTTGTACTTGTTTTTAACTTCAGCGAAAAGCAAGACTTCATTTCAGCTAAGACCAGACATATCAAATTCAACTGAAAAAAAAGTGTTGGGGAGGGGAAAGGAAGGGCATTTTGGCTGGGGAGAAAAACGAGAAGAAGGGACTGTAAAAAGAGTGAAGTGCAAATTTTCTCTGAGATGTAACACTATCTCAGCAGCAGCGGAAACTAGCAGGCACAACTTTGTGGGGCTCGGTTTTCCATCCGTACGTGCCGCTGTGCGCTGGGGTGGAGGGAAGAGGTTGGGATGGCTGCTGTGGGGCACAGCCCATGCCAGGAGCCTCCTGGTACGCTGCTGCATCCCCGCGCCCTGCCCGAGTGAGCTCATGGGCTCAGCTGGGCTGGCGGGGGTGGCACAGACACGCCATGGACACGGGTGTCATGGAAAGCCTGAGAGGGGCACTTGTCCAGGGCTGCCTGCACAGAGAGGAATCGCTGCCGCCCCTCTCTCGCCCCCAGGCGATGCCAGGGCGGGCGGCCCATGAATAGCGGCTCTGTCCTGCGGCCCGGGCCAGAGCTGCAGGCTCCGGAGCGCACAGGGCTCTGACACAGGGCTCTGACACAGGGCTCTGCTCCGGGAGAGCACAGGGCTCTGACACAGAGCTCTGCTCCNCTCCGGAGCACACAGAGCTCTGCTCCGGAGCTCTGCTCCGGGAGAGCACAGGGCTCTGCCACAAGGCTCTGCCACAGGGCTCTGCTCCGGCCGGCAGGGACACCCACTCCTGGGCACAAGGATGGCCTCGGAAAGGGACAGCACCAACCCGCACGTGAGTCTGGCTTGGGGAAATACCCACGGCAGGGGAAGCGGGAGGGAAGAGCCCCAGGTTGGGGGAAATATCCACCGCATCTATCATTCGCTCCTCAGCTTTGGCAGCCGATTTCCTTTAAAAACTCACTTCTGCTTTTTTTCCTCTGCTCCCCTTTGAAGAAAAACCAGCGGCAGGATGTCTGCTGTGTTCTGCCAAGAGCAGTTATGAGACTTTCTCCAAAAAAGTAAGTGTTAGAAGAGGGATATATTGCTCAAAAGAGATGCTTTTAGGGAAGGAAGGGCAGCAGAGGAAGAGATTAGCCTTCAGCCCTCAGAAGGAGGCAGCACACTCTCCACAAGCTGCATGTGTCTGATCTGCCCCTCATCTCACAAAGCCTTTCTCTGTTTAGCAGAATGTATCTCAATCTGGAGAGGAGAAAAAGAAATAAATACAGCAAATATGAGGGAGTGAAGAGGCCAAGGTTTCCTATGTAGGGTTTCTAGAGAAACAAAACTTCTTGGTGAAGCTCTCTCAGCTCTCTGTGTTCCTGTTCTGAGTGTTTGTTTTTTAAGAGGGGTGTTTCTCATGCGCAGTGTGCGTTCTCGGAAAGTGCAAATTTCCCTTCTGGAAAAAAGTGACTGCCAGAGATGAAATGGAATCAAAAGCCCAGATCACAAACACCCATCAAACCTCAAAAGTTCAAGTCCAGATCTGCACTTCAGACAACTGTTTGGAAGGGAAGCATTGCCTAGGGCACAGCTTCCAGCCCCGAGTAAGTGGCATCAAGGTCCAAATTTTGCAGCTGATTTTTCTGTCTGAAATGGTATTAATCATCCTTAGACTTGGCAGTGGAGAAGTCATTCTGGGGTCACAATTTTTGTTTCTACAGCCCATGTCAAGGAATTAAAATGGTAAGATGTGTGCCCTTGGGAATAACCAGGACAATGTTCCTTAACTAGGATGAAGGACTGAGACTGCCCAAAGCTGCAGAGTGTATCTCCAGTGAGACATGAGGTGCAGAGCAGCTTTGGAGACCTGGGAGTAGCTATGCCCAATAAGAGGCACAATTAGAGAGGAAGATGCACAGGTAACTATGACAATTAGTGAAAATGTATTTTATTAAGACTGGGAGAGATAAATGTTAGTCTTTCCTAGAACCAGACAATAAGGGGGAAAATACAGACATCATTAAGCCAGGAACCGATGGTAAAGAGAGGAAAAGAAAATTATGCTAAATAAAAAGTCAAATTAACTCCTTTTATATTAAATCCCTCAATTCAATGGAAAGTTTTAGGTCTATAATGAATTTAAAGTCCAGGTATAATAGATGAAAAAAAATCAGCTTCACTGAGTAAAAGTCTAATAAACTGCTGAAAAATCTAGTGTTTAGAATTTTCTCTTTCAACTTACCTTGAGGTAAGCGAAGAGCCAAAAGTGATCACCGGCATCTTTGGCCTTTACAATACTCAAATGGGTAAGCCCAGAAGGCCAAAGGTTCCTTGAGTTGTAAGACAGAGAACATCCTACCTGTTTCCAGAGCAGGGAGGTGTAGGGCCTGCACCACTACACAGACTGCCCCGGGAATATCTGTGCTGCTAAGATTTTCCTTGGGACAGCTCACAGGGAAGCCAGCAGGCAGCACAAAACACAGACACAGGTGAATGCACACAGACTCTGGCGCACTTGTGATCAGGAAATACACAGTGCTAGGAGAGGGAGTGTAACCCACCGGTGTGATGGATAAAACCCCTTAACAAACAAATCTGGTTTGGGTCAGACTCCAAAGGGTGTAAAAGCGTAAGCTGCAAACGGACCAAGAACTCCCTGGCTTCAGTCTGCTTTCTGAAAACCCACAAAGGAGCAGAGCTGACCCAGTGAGCACGGGGCCATGAGCTTGGAACACCAATCATGCGAGTAACACATGAATAGTGAATGGCTCTTCCAAGACTCATTTATCAAGGAACAAAGAAAGTTGTGGGTACAAGGAGTCTCATGCATACCTTTACTATCACATGTAATTTGACTGCAAGCCAACCACTTTATTCTATAAATAAAGGCCTGAGTGAGCCTTCTTTGAGCTCTCCAGCTATGCAGCCTGGCTGCATGGCAGTGATTTCCCCTTGCACTGTGACAACCCTCAAGGTTGCTCCTCAAAGCAGAGACCTTCCGCGAACAGCAGACCTTTGGTAAGTGACTGACACTGCACAAACCCTGTAGTAGGGTACCTCTGATTTGTGCCCTGGTAACTTTGATGTTTTTTCCAGGTAACATTTACTTATGCCTTGGTAGTTTCAGATCATTGTTCAGATGATTGTGCTGTATAACAGAGTGAAGCTTGCCATCAAACATTTTAAGTCACGTTTTTACAACATCACATTGTAAAATGTAAAAATCACTTTGTAATGTAAATGTGAAATGTAAAATCACTTTCACAAATACCTTCGATGATGATTCTTGAAGTGATTTAAATCCCAAATCATTTGTTCATGACAAATTGGTGTAGTTGGCAGAATCCTTGACTTGACAAGTGTGAGGTGAGGAGTGGCCAGTGGCAGGGGAAAAAAAAGTGTTTTTCAGTGGAAAGTACATTTAAAAGCCTCTTTTGAGTCCCTGCTCTGAGCAGTGAATGCAGAGCAGGTATCTTCTTGGAAGTTTCCAGCTGTGGGTTTAGGAAGATCTTGGGGAATGTGCACTGCAGCTGTCGGGCATGACTCACCCCTCCTCAAAGAGCTCCTGGACGGAGCAGCAGGAACAATCATGAAAGTTAACTGTGATACAATATAGAAATAGGAATTTTTATTTATAGACTGAGGGTCCTGTGTCTGAAGCAGTTGCACAGTACCTCCTAGCATTTCTTATACAACGTTTACAGGGACAGGCTAGGCAGGTAACTCAAATTCAAACAATGGACCTTTGTCCTCATGTAGGAGACAGCAGGAAAAGGCAATCAAGATTTAAGAAGGCTCTAAGGAGAACTGATCAGTCCCCAAAGCCTTTTGCTCATTCTGAAGCATGAACAGGAGCTCACTCAGCAAAACTGAAAGTGTCTGTAACAGGACTCCCTCATGCAGCATGTCATCAGCCTGTGGAATCTGCCATCTCCTGGGGCAGGTCACAAGGTCAAATATTGAGGCGAGCAAACATTGAAAAGAGGTCGGGAGGTCCAGTAACAATATTTACAGTTATGCGAGCTAAAAAAGGTACTTTCAAATTCCATAAGCCAATAGCAGGATAAAAATAAATATGCTTTTCAGTTCCCTACAGGCCGTGGCACAATTGCTGACAAGACTACAAGTGGTAGGTTGCATTAGAGAAGTCAGACACCAGCTAGCCATAAGTGGCACCTAGGACTGCTTTTTAACAGCAAGAAGTATCTTCTATTAATCCACTTCGTCCCTTACAAAAATTCTCTTGTTCCGTGTGTGTGTTTCTAAGGAGTCTGTTTTCCCATTCTGACTTCTAGGAAGACCAACAAAACCTCAAACGGTGCAGAGAGAGAGGCAAAAAGGAAACGGTGCTGAAATAGAAAAAAGGCACAAGACTGTGCAGCCTTACCTGATTTATGCCAGCCAGTCAAGTGCTAAGAAAATAAATTAAATTGGAATGACAATATTTTAATTAAAAATATTAATTTACCTATTAAAAGACAAAACTTTGACATTATTTAATCAGAACAATGCATTTTTCTCCCCAGATGTCTCTATTTGTGACTACCAAGTGAAACTTTCAGCTTCCTTTATTAAACACCTGCCATTGACAAGAAACCAGGCAGAGAGCAGTGTTCTGGTGAGGTATAGCAGAGTACATCTTGAGACAGCTGGGACCTGAAAAATACCTTTGGGATAGAAGCAGAACAATCCAACAAGATCCCCCCACCAATTTCCTTTTACTTCAGGAAGCACAGGTTTATAAATTAGAAGTATGGCTCTGATAGAAACACTCTGGCTGATTTGCCTGTACTTTTTTATGCTATTGCCTCCCTGACTCTTGCCTCAAACCCTTCCACAGAGATCTGCAGGGGGAGAGGGGAGGAGGACAGCTCTTTTCAGCAGCAGAAGGCCCATGAAATCTGTCTAGCTGTGCATCTCAGCTGCTGCAGCTCACGATGTGGCAGCTCAACACAACCCTGTTTCACTGGTGATTTAAGCCAATGTCCCAGGCTTTGAATGGGAGTGACTGAGATGTTCCAGCACTCCCAGCACAGCAGCAGTACCCAGGAACAGCCCTGAAACTCACACACATCGCCACAGCCAGGTCTATTAGAGTCCCAAACGGATATTGCAGAGCAGAGATTGGGGCTGATACTAAATGGCTCCATAGTTCTCTTAGATTTACATTTTTGTTTCCTTGCAGGGTGTTATGTTCTGTACAAATGGGTGTTTAAGGGGGATGTGCGCTGGGTGAAATGTCATCCCTGTTCATGCTGCAAAAGAGGTCATATATTGTATGTTGTGTCCTTCTTTTTATAGTTTCTTACTCTTTGGATAAAAAAAAAATTACAATCCTCTGGGATGGGAAGCAGAACTAATACCTCACCATTTAGGGAATCATTCATACTTCAAAAGCAAAAAGAGTAAACAGCTAAAATAATCGTTCTGGAAAACAGACCCTACACTGAAATTTTTTGGCAGGAGTTGCTTCATGAATACCTTGAATGGAAAACACATCTGTGGAAATAAAGACAGGTTTACAAGTAACTTGCAAGGAAAAAAAGATTTCAAGTAATTGCATAGTTTACTTTCAGTGCTCAATTTTTGACCACATCTACAGCAGGCAGACTTTAGAAAGGCAGAAAAATAGAGTTAGCTACAGGTCTAACAGCGTGGACTTCTCCAAAATGCCCACAAAACGATTGGGAAGTCCCCCTTACCACAGTAAATCCCATCTCTCACATCCCACTTTCAGTCTAAATCTGATAAGGGCATGCAGAAAGTGTGTTCACAGCTGGGATAGACTTAAAGTTTTTTGGTATTTTGTGGCTTTAACTTGTGCCTCAAGGCTGTGATGTGCTTACAAGTTCCTGGTTCGGGCATGTACTCACCTGCTTCTTCACCAGCAGCCAGTTTGTACTCTCCAGTGCTCCAGGACCTCTTCTCTCCTTCAGCCATTCCTGGAATGGTGGCGATCTTGTGTCCCCAGCAAAGCAAAGCACCCGCCCCAGTGGCCTTCAGCAGCATTATCTCTGTAATTTGGGCCTGGATGGTGAAAGTCTGCACTGAGATAGAGCCTTTCAAAAAGAAATCTAAGTGCTTCAAAAAATCCATTTCTGTGACATCCTTGTACATTATCTGCAGTCCAGTCATCAAGACTCTGAGGAGCTTTTCTCACTGTGTTTTTAACTAAACTAACTCAGTTACTCCAGCCTTTGAAACAGGATCCCACTCCCAAGGTTACACTCCACCACCTAAGCCATTCATTTGACTCTGGCAAAGCTTTATCCTTATCAAAGAAAACTGAGCACTTTTTGGCAGGGTTAATGCTCTGGTTTGCTGTGGAGCAGTGGTTCCTGGGAAGATCACACAGCTGTCATGACTGAGACTGCCTAGCCATGAGAGCACACACAGGCAACAGAGGGCCTGCACTGAGGCACACAGGCAGCCACCCTTCCCCTTCAGAGCAGTAACCTGAAGGTTCCTGTGGCCATCACCCTTCCCCTTAGAGCAGTAACATGAAGGTTCCTGTGGCACCTATCCCTCCCCTCAGAGCAGTAACATGAAGGTTCCTGTGGCCATCAACCTTCCCCTCAGAGCAGTAACATGAAGGTTCCTGTGGCACCTATCCCTCCCCTCAGAGCAGTAACATGAAGGTTCCTGTGGCACCTATCCCTCCCCTCAGAGCAGTAACATGAAGGTTCAGCTCTTGATGTAGCCACTGGGAGAAGCAGGGAAGGCCCTGACAGTAACAGTGGTTGCTCTCACTAGTGGATGCCACCCAGACTGCAAGATTTCAGAGAGTAAAGCCTTTACAGGGCTTGGGCAGAAATTCCCTGTGCCCTAGTTGGTCGAAAGACAGGTGGGAAATAGGTTATTACACTTTGGAGCCAGAGTGACCCTCTGCTTTTCTTCCCCAGCTGCCAGGGCCTGGAAGTGTGCATAGCATTTTCCATGCTGGTCCCAGAAACCAGCAGCATTCACACTAGAACACAGACAAATGTGGTCACAATGTGCTGAGAAGGAGACTATTTCTTGATAACAGAATTTCTTTACAAAGCTTGTAGAGCTGAAGCAGGGAGAGCAGAGAGGGAGACACAGGCTCTCTGTGTGGGCATGGCAGGAGGTGAACTGGCACAGGACCCTTGTGAGAAGATGGCCCCCGTGCCGCACAGGGGGCTATGGAATGCTCGGGGGCCCATCACCTACTGAGAATGACAGCAAGTCAGCATGGCTGTACCCTGTTTGGGGGGCAAGGTCAGCCAGCAGCCACACCAAATCGTCCCAAATCATCCCAGATCATCCCAGAAGAACCCTCCTGCCCTGCTCGCTGGCCACCAGCGCCACCACTCTTGTGGCACCACCTCCTCCTCTGTCCCAGCCCTCAGGGGCACCATCTCCTGCCGCGCCACCGTTTCACATACCGAGATACCGATACACCCACACTGGCAGATTCGAGTGCACAAGGAGTTTTGGTTTTAGTGAGTAACCATAATCCTGGTTATGGTGGTGGCAACACAGCTCTCCTGTCAGGCCAGCAGTAAACCACTGAGACAGCTTTGTCACATGAAATATCTGTTAAAAAACACCTACATTGAATTTTTCTGTCATTTGTCAATTAGTTGCCCTTCTCACCCTCATTCCAGCCTGTGCCTGAGAGCTGATCCATGCACCTGCTTCTCTCTGTTTGCCCCCAGCTGACACATAGGTACAGCATCTCCCCTCACCACTGAAAATGGAAGTTTCTACTCCAAGTCACCATTTCTCAGCTCTTCCTGTAAAATCTGTCTTATTTTGCCATGTTTCTCTTCTGAGAACCAAAAACGGGCAGTGCTTCAGGCATGTAATAACGACACACAGAAGCGTGAGCTTCTCCGAGTACAAAAGGGTGAATGGGCATTTTCACTGCCATTTCCCTATGCCTGGCTTCTGAGTCAAGTGTTTATAAAACTGTCTCTGAAGGAAGGCAATACAAGAAATGAGCCCTGCTACTGTAATCTAGACTGCCTCAGAAACATTTGAATTGGACATCAGAATATGGAAGGGTCCAAGTGCAGAGGCTGCAAGATCCACATCACCGGTTACCATACACCTTGACACACTCCCCTGAGCTAGCCAAGCTATAATTCCTTGTCAAATTACATGAATCAGATATGTGACTCTGTAATTACAGCTGTGAAAATCATTATACACAGGATCTTAGAACTTTCTATCCAAAATAACCCTTGGGGAAGAAATCTCTCATGAAGCTGCTTGGGTAAAGGTTCAGTGAGTTCTGGAAATTCTGGGGGAATCCTGTTGGCAGGTTTAGAGAAATGAGAACAAGAAAATGAGATAATGTTCTGGTTTGTGGTTTGTTCATACTTTCTTGGTCTTTTTCTTTATTTTTCCCCTAATATTTATGCGTATTTGCAGGAGTTTTCTCTTTTGCAGTCACATAACTGAATGATATTTTGTGATATTTAAAAGAAGGCCCAAATTCACCACAGACCTTGATTATGTGAAAAAAATAATTGCTTCTACCAACCTAACAAGAGCCAAAGGGTGGCCAACCATTCTTGTGTAACCTATGTTTTACTGAGGGAGTTTTTCTGCAGAAAATAACAGCACAGCAATACTCTCCCAGGACCTGTGTGAGAACCAAGCTCTCCAGTCCCTAGTTCTCCAAGAGTGCTATGAATATCAACGAATTTAATTTCACAATCTCCACATGGAACAAGAGGTGTTTTCCTGCCTATTTTACAGATATTAAGGCAGAGATGGTAAAATGACCACTGACATACCCAAGGGCACACCAGGAGAAGGTGACAGGAGGGGGAAGGAAAGACCGAGCACCACTGGATGGGTGAATTGCCCCAGAGCAGCAGTATTCTTTGGTTTCATCTTTGTTCCCACTGGTTAAATTCTTAATCTCCACCAGTTCTTGAAGGAATTGTTGAACATTTTTTTAGTCACCAGAGACCACTCTGTGACTTCACACAGTGTAAAGAATAGCAGTAACTGCAGCTGTCAATAAGAGACCACACATAATTCCTTCCCCTGCTGAATGTTAACTTCAACATCCCTTGGAAACTAATTTTGACACACTTTCAAAAGTTCAGGCACACAGCTGTGTTTGCACCTTTTCTTGCTGGAACTAGAGTCACTCAACCGCAGCGGTGTAGGACGAAACCCCAAAGCCAAAGTGAAACAAGCTGAAATATGTTAAACAGAAATTCTGACTCAGAATGACCATACAGGTTCTTGATGCAACTTTTCAACTTGAACTTTGCACCTCCTTCTGGCTGATTCAAGATGAAATGTTGCTGCATGTCCCTGTGTGATTTCAGGCTCTGGCCACAGAGTTTTTGCTGACTGAAGCTGGAGCAGGGAGGTTCATCCTTCCTCATGACCACCATCAATTATTATTGCTGCCTCAATGCAATGCTCAAAGTAATCGCTCTATCAAGACTGTCTAGGCTAGGAAACCTCCATTATTGAGTGTCTAAGGTAACCCAGATCATTGTGAAAGAACTTGTTTAAGGAATATGTCTGGAGAGGGACAGAAATAGCAGCCCCTTTACACAGGCCGTCATCTATCTTACTGTAATGGGATAATTGCCTGAATTCTTGAATATTTCCTAGCTGGTTATGTTAGCTGAAGATCTAGTTATTCTGTGATTATCAGAAGACAACAGATATACAATCTGGGTTCTTTTTCACTTAGTTGTAAAAATAGGGCAAACAGTTAACAGATACAAATGCAATAAAAACTATTCCGACATATCATTGGCACCTGGGGTTTTTCTCATCTTTTGCCCATGGTGATACCTTGACTGGCAATCCACAGTGATCAGGGAGACATCCAGCAAAGGATTGATACGCTACAAGAAAATATACTGGGCTGCTGTTTTCTTTTAACCAAAACAGATTTGAACTCCATCCTCACGTGCTAGATTCTTGGGAGCTGACTCTGGACCAATTCCTTAGCCAGCCCCCATTTTTGGCATGTGGTTGTGAAAAAGTTGCCGAAGGGAGTTGTGTCAAAGGGCTTTTACTTTGCTCTTAATGGCTCCACGTACAGTCTGAAGGCATCTGAAGCACTCACGAAATGTGGTTTCCCCTCTGGTGTTTGCTGTTCAGCTGGCTCAGCAGCTCAACCATTTAAAACCATTGTGAGTGGATTTAGCACTTGTGAAATAATGCTGGCCTGTTCAGACCCAGAGAGGGATGGGCAAAGTCCACTGGTACAATAAAAGCCCCTCTTACCTCCTTCTCCTGTGAGGAGCCAGCTGCAATGGAGCTTGAGAGAGAAAACCACTCACATCCAGGTGCAGCTACACCTTGTTTTGGTTAGCGATGTGGAGTGGAGGAGCTCTCTGATTCATTTCCAAACCCTTCTGCAGTGCCTTCAGCCTCCAGCCATCACCCTGACGTACTGAACAGGGTCAGTGTTAGGGTGTTCGGTGTTTTGGGCCATGGCAGAGCAGCAGTTCCCTTGCAGCTCCCTCCTGGGAAGGGGAACAGGCTCGGGATGGTGCTGCCCAGCTGGGGATGAACTCAGGTGTGCAGGGCCAGGGTGGAGCAGGCGAGCAGAGCTTCCTCTGGCCTCACTCCACAGCACAAACAGGGAGATTTTCTGTCCTGTGGGGGCAGCTGACTCAGCTTGGCCATGCAGGGAAAGGTGTCCCTGTCCTTGCCAACAGCAAAGAATGGCTGAAAAATAAAAAAATGCATCACTCTGTGGCTGCAAATGATAATACATTTCTCTTGGTTGTGATCCAAAAGCAATTTTTTTCCTTCCTTTGTTCCCCTCCCTGTGTTTTCCTATCTGATGAGAGCTTGTTTCTCAGCTAGGAGCCTGGTCAGTCTGTTAATCGTGTGCCTAATATAATTTTTATGTTCCTCCCATTTTTTTGTTTTACATATTATCAGATGACTTATGAAAAGCAAAGTTCAGCCAACTAAACCTCAAAGGAGTTATGCAAGAGCAAGTAGCCCTGAGCTTCAGCACAAGTCCTGTACATTAAAGATGCATGTGCATGGATTGATAAATCTGTTTGTGGAGGACATTGTGGGTCCACAGAGATGCAGATACGCCGGCCGGTGCTGTTCCCAGTGGCTAGCCCTAAGTCAGAAGACACTGTCTCTAGCCCTGCTCTTCACCTCTGAGAACTGAGGGACAGTATCTGGCCCAGAAACTCCCCAAACTGTATCAGTCAATTCCATACAGATGATACAATTCCATACACATGATACATTTGTACTCTGCACACTGACAAAGTGCTTCTCTCTCCTTGTCATCTGCTCAGTGGGCGTAATTGTGAGGCTGATTCAGCAGAAACGAGAGCCATACTTGTGGGAAGTTTGTGTCAGGACCAGCCAAACACACAGGCTAAGAGAAGGCTGTGGTTTGCTGATCACAATCTTTGCATGGGAAGATCTCTGGGCTTTAAAGGCCCTCTTCTCCTTTTGGGGCATTGTGAGGGGCAGGTAGGACTGTGGCTCCTCTTGCTTGGGCTGTGGATGATACTTTGGGGAGCCAAATTGTAAGAATATTGTATCTTTATTGTATAAAGCATTTTGAGTGCCTCTTGCCCAAGGCACACGTTACGTACACAGTCAGTGCCAGCGTGTTGATACCTGTGAGCAGAGGGAAATTCACATCCTGTGCCCCAGTGCTGCAAGAGCTGAGGTGCTGAGATGATGTAGGGAGGGCAGGGGGTGGATTACAAGGTAAAAGGTCTTCAGCAGGCCCAAGGAAACAAAACTCTTTAGTGCCAGGGTCAAAAACTTGAGAGAACGATTGCAGTCATTTCACTAAATATTTCTCTCCCTGTCAGACAGGGATAAATACATATTAAAAGTCACTGGTCATGGTAATCATATTAATAAGTGCAAAAAAGTTTCTTTTTCCCACTTTCTCTGATTATGCTAGCAGCAGCATCAAACGGAGTATCAGGGTGCCCAAACAGAATATGAGAAATCGCGAATAAGAAAAAACAGAGGCAAATTGCCATTTCTTTTTGTTGGGTTTTATTTAGGATTTTTTTGGGAGGGAGGGAAAAAGAAAAAAAAAAAAAAGAAAAAAAAAGATGGTAGTGAGCGCACAGAAAGGCACCACAAAAGCCCAGGACTACTGCACCACATATTGACAGTAAAGCTGAGCTGCTCCAGCACGGGTGAGCTCTGCTGGGGGAGGCAGAAACCCAGAAGGGAAGGGTGTGATCAGGGGTGAATAAACTACAGGGATAAACTCCTCAATCATTTCATGCTAGGTGTTGTGCTTCAGTGCACAACTAAATCTGGGAGCTGATATCAGCCATTTGCCCAAGCCCATGCCAATCAAAGACCACCACAACTGCCCTTCAAACCCTGAGGTATTTGCTTCCCCAGTACAGTCTCCTAGGAAGGCCTCATTTGCTACACCCCTTTCCAAAGGTCTCTCCAAGTGACCTCCACTCAGGAGATCTCTGAAAAACACCAGTGTCACTGAGGGGATTTGGGCCCCTCCTTTAATTCCTGCCATGCTCTACTATAGCTCCTCTTTATGAAGTTAGCTCTTAAAGGATCTTTGTCTCTGCAGGGTTGAAAGTTGCTGACTGAATGTCTGGGTCCAATTTTCCAGCAGTCCTCCTTTAAATGGCCATTCTCAGCTCTGCAAAGTGTTTGCATAATGCTACAGGATCATTCACACACCAACCTTATTTTACATTTTGAACCTGCTTCGCAAAGGGGTTAAGAGAAAACAAAACACAACCTGAATAATAAGTCACCAGAAAAAAACACTATCCTAATCCTTTAATGTAGAGCCAGAACAGCAGTTCTTTTCACAGAGGGAAGAGGATGGACATTTTCCTAATCTGAGAAAGTAATTCCCAGGGACAGTGTATGAAAAAACAGCAGTAATCTACAGAACACCCAGGAACAGTTGTTGAAAGATTCCCAGGGTGTTACTTTTGGCAGGACATCAGGTTCCAAAAAAACCCTCTGAAAACATTAGCCTAACAACAACAATAATAATGCTATTTCACACAGATGAAGAGTCTTTTATCTAAGGCTCACTGCAAATTATGAACGAGTTTCTCGAGGAGAGGTGAATAAAACTGATGCTCCACAGATATTGCCACTGATTTGGTGATGTAGAAAACATGTTATTGTGTACAAACTTTGGAGTGCGCACAGAAAAGAGTTAACGTGTATAGGCAAGCTTGGGAGCATTCTTTATGTGAACTTACATGGGCATTGTAATGGATTTTTTAATGTTTTCAGTAAATCAGCTGCTGACATTCCACATACACAATCGGAGCACCTGTACACAAATCAAGTAACCAATGATTACATTGTGCAAATACACAGAGCACTTGGTGAGTTCATTCACAGTTACTTATCACAATGTGAAATTCTATGTACTCTGCTTCAGTTCCTTCTTGGCATGCTCTTGTACGTTTTCTGAGACTAGTCTGGACTTTAAATAAGTGTATAACCATGTATAAGTGTACAAAAAATTATGGACCAGAAGTAGATTGGTGTAAGCTGTATGTGAACTGCTAGAAGTTTTGGATCCAGACTTTCACTTTGCACTGTGGGCCCATCTCTGAGGGGAGCCATTCCACAGTGTGGCTGCCTTTCACAGAACCTGAACTTTGCATCCCTCTGGGCCACGTATGAATCTCAGCCCATATTTCATGTGCCATACTGTGAAGATGCTGCTTGTGGTGTCACAGTAGCACAACCTGCAGTAAAACACAGCTTCTACTGCATCATTGACAGTTTTTATGGCTGAATGGGATTGCATATCACTTTTTAGCATGAACATATCATCAAATTTTGCTTCCCTGACCTTACCTAAGTGACCTTAAGAGGACAACATACATTGAGATGAATGGATCCTTTCCTCAGGGTCTCTCAGTTCATATTTCACATGAGGATTACACCTTGCTCTTTGTAGCCACTTTCAGAGCCAACACCACTGTTATCTCCCAGCACAGCACTCTCCCCAGACAGCAGAGGCTGTTGAGTAGTCACTGTCAGTGCCTGGGGTGCAGAGACCTGCAATTCCCACTCACTGCCTACATGAAGGAAATGATGAGAAACAAGCCATGTTTCCTCTGTGTCATAAGGGCAACAACAGCAGCAAGGAAGGTTTTGTCAAGACACCCCCAGTCTCAGCAGTGACTAACCAGCAGAGAGATTAGATAGCGGGATGATCTAATAGCCTGCTGCTCCCAAAAGGGGGAAGCCCTGCTCCACTGCAGCCCATGACCCTTTGCTCCTTCCTTATCTCCTGCTCCCAGACACAGCCCACCTTGCCCTTCTGCTGGAATTTGCCAAACCCTTCCACACCTTCTCATCGACAATTCAGCTCATTAAAGCTGGAGAAAATGATCTCTTCTATTTATTTATTTATTTAAATTTAGCTTGGCTTATTGAGCTGGATTGGCTCAGAACAGTCTTAGGAAAGCCAAGTGCAAGAGAACACAAGAGTCACAAGAGGAGCATCTGCTCTGGACTCTTAGATCACCATAGCTACAAGGTGTATCCCTCAAAGTTGAACAGAAGATGCACTGTGGCTGCTAGTTTCACTTTTTTCTTATTGTTGACCATAGCTAATTTCTGAGATAATTCGGCCAAGTCAGGAAGGGGATTAGCAGAATAATTGGTGTAATTCAGCAGTTGTATTCAGCTGCAAATGCAGAAGAGAGAATAATTCTGGCCTCTTGGAGCTTGATGATACTATACCACAAAAGAATGAAGAGGGGCAATTAGAATTGATGACACACAACTGGAATAGCTTTTATGGGTTGACCATACCACGATGGCAAGGCATCACAGCCTCTAGGAGCTGTGTAAGGCTTTACTCACTATCAGATATACCCACGTGGCTTCCCTGTGGCTTGAAACAGCATCTATCACTGAGCTAAAATACAGAGAAGCTCACCAAGCATCATGAGTCACTGCAGCATTCAAGTCCATATTCTCTGTCCAGTTTTGCTTGCTCCAAACCTGGAGGGCACCTGGTCAGAATCCTTCAAGGACCTTCAATACCAGCATTACTGGAGTGGTTTTGCCTCCCTACAAATGCACATGCACTTGTTTCTGTCGGCACTCAGTTCCCCATCAGAGGTGACAGATGTGCAGCTGCTGTTGTCAGACACAGCTTAAAAGCTGTATTTGGAAGTTAAATTCAGAGAAAGTGAACTGCTCCCATCTTCCCAGATTCTGCTTTTGAACAGCCCTATAGTTATGGTCAGACATGAGAGAGATTTTTGTGGTGTTAAAAGAATGTTTTGGAATTTCTTGTCCAGCTATCTGCCCGCAAAACTTAGCAGATGACTCACTAGCATTCACCTCTATCTGTTACTGAGCTAAAACTTTTATCCCTCAGCTTCTTGTGGAGTTCCATTCTGTATCTTTTCAGAAGCAGAGCCTGTTCTAATGCGAAAGAACAAACAATGTGGGAAGCAACCCAGAATTCAAGTTTCCAAAAGCTCTGGTGTTGAATTCCCCCTGAGCTCACGTATTCCTAGAGGCATTTGCACACATAAATCACCTCTTGCTTACATCTGGCACACGCGGAGAGCACGCTGCCTGGCACACTGTTCTCGTGTGCTGCAATGCTGGCTGCAGGCAGCCCTGCAGATGGGTTTGAAGGAGTTCCTTTGTAATCAGGAGACACAAAACCTGACTGATTATGTTGCTGATACTCTTTGTGTATCAGGCTCGCTGTTGCCTGCCACTTCCTGACGAAGCTTCCGCAGCCTTCCACCCGTGGGATTATCAAAAGAGGTGCTTTTCATTCTTGGCAAGTAGAAAAGACATTTCTACATCCCAGAAATTATTTGTTTACCTTGCTGTACCTGTAAGTGGTCACAATTTGACCAAGCTTCAATTTCAAGACAAGCAGCTGTCTAAAGCAACAAGTGCCATCTTACCCAGACCACCCCATCCTACCCAGGCTGAAGAGTTACTGCAGCCTCACAGAAGCAGCTCACTGTTCTGCTTGCATGTTGAGCCCCAGATATAGAAGGTATGGCCAGAGAAGTTCAAGCTAAAAATACCACCCTTGTGCCATACCTAGGTTATTTTACCACCTTGTACCAGGGTAAGTGCACATCAAGTGAATTTTTCAGAGTGGTTTGTGAAAATTCCTTTGTAGTACAACATTGATCGTATCTCTTTCAACTGTAATTTTTTTTCCCCCTGCAAGTGGGTCAGATTCCTTCTGAGTCCTAAATGACAGCTTTTGAGAAAGGAATATTTCTTTTACTCTTAACCTGGAAATTTACAATCTGGTCAGAACTGCTTGGAGTTATGCAAGTCCAGATCTGTACTCCTTTCATAATCGCCTGCCATGGTAACAAAGAGGGCAGCGCCATGTCTGGTCCCTCAAGCTCTGTACTTGTGCCAAAGATAACCAGTTATACTGGCATAATTAATTTTGATGCATTAATAGCACAACCGTTTTTGTCTTTACCAGCCAGAATATTTGCCAGTAGGATTTGGCAAACGTAATTTAACGAAGTTTTTTCCTCTGCTAAGAGGGAGAACAATCTCTGATATTAAAGAACAGGAGAGGAATCCTCATTTAGGGATTAATCATCACTTTGTAACTCTTGCAAAATTCACACTCCAGGCTCTGATTTAGTTATACACAATTGCTCTGGCTTACTAATTAAGAATAACATGTGTATTAGCCTTTCTTCTTTTAGGTTTTTAAATTGCTGATTTAAAACTTCTCTTGGTGTGAGAAGCATTGCTAAATATCTGAAGTGTAAAAGAGCAAGGACATTTGCATCTCCAGCCAAACCCACAGGGGTGGAAAGGAAAGGCATGATTTACATTCAGCACCTCTGCCTATAACCTGGAGGACATCTGGAACTCTTCAGCCTCTGCTCTATGAGAAAGGGACTTCTCTCCTGAGGGTACAAAGATTCATGTTTTGTCTCTGTTTGTTGTCACTGAGGGGACTTGAGCTTGAAATGATCAATTCCCTGCTATGACTTTGATACGAGACAAAGCAAGAAGTGCTCCAGAGACACATGAAACTGACACTTACCAAGCCCTCCTTGCTCTTTCACTCGAGTTCCCAGCAGGTATCACAAGGGCACCTTTTCAGCTCCCATGGGTGTTCCCAAAGCCCGAGCCACACTCTATTAATTGTGAATGCAATGGAGGGAAAATGGTTTCTTCATCTCACTTAAGACAGGAAAAAAGACCCACCTTCCCTTTCTAATTCTAAAGCAGATTTCAATGAGTCCCACTTTGTTACCAGTACCAGTAAGGCTGCTCTCATGGCAGGAAGAAGATGATTTACAAGGGTCAGTCTACCACATCTGCTGGATATTAGTTTAGGCCTTTACAAGAGGAGTTTGATTTGCTGCTGAATGGCAGGGGTGATAACTCATCTCAGCCTGATTAAGGCAACATTTCTTCTAATAACTTGTTATTAAGAAATATGTGATTAACTTTGACTTCAGTACTCCGTAGGGATTTATTATTTTCCTGATTCCTTTGAGCATCCTTTGATAGCAGCTTTGAATTATGATATTTGATGCTAACTTTGATTCGGTTGCACCAATAGCTTTTTTTCCCCCAAAAAAAGCTCTCTCTTTTTTCACTCCTTTATGCTACTAAGACTTGCCAATCTCTTTGTACCTGCAGAATATAATAATAATAATAATAATAATAATAATAATAATAATAATAATAATAATAATAATATAAAACCAGCAGCACACAAGATTATTTGCTGTGCCCAGCCAAAGCTCCCAGGAGCACATGGCAACATGGCAAACATGCAGAGAGGTGGGAGGAGATGGATGAGATGGATGATAAGGCTGGAGGCAGTGGCAGCATGCAGCATGGGCAGCAGAGCACAGGAGCAGGGGCAGGCCTGCAGGCAGCCATTAGGCAAATAAGGCACATTCAGCCACGTCCCCATCATGAGGGGTTCCACGGGAGCCACGTGAGCTTTTTCTGATTGCCTTTGATGAAGGGATGCTGGAAGCAGATAGTTAACACTGCAGCTGGGACATCCTCAAGACACAGTAAACATTCCCACTGGAATGAGCTGCTCCTCCTGGGTCCTCAGAGTCAAGACGCTGGCTGGAAACGCGTTGTAAAGATGATTGTGGTATGTGGGGTCCTGGGGGGAAACGGTGGTGGAGCAGCCTCTGCTTTACTCCTCAGCAACCTTCAAACACATCTGCAGGGTCTGCACGTTGCAGATCCTCCTGCCACAGTAGCAGAAATGGTCTGGGGGGGTCTTTGGCATGGAAAGAAATGAACAGAATGAAAACCATTCGCACTGGACACTACTGCTAGATTTCATTGTGGTCTGTCCTTCTATGGGAGCCAGGATTCCCAAAGGAAAAGAATTGCCGGGAAGGAACTTTCTGCGTATTTTTCCAGGTAGAGGCAATAATTTCTTTCATATGGAGATGTCATTTCCACAAGGCAGAGCTTTCCCAGTTAGCTCAGGAATATATTCCTGACGGTGCAAACCTGCCAGCTGCCCAGACACACACGGTAGTCCAAATGGGGCTGCTTGTTCATTTAACTGTCAAATCTGTGGCTGAGCTGAGAAGTGCTTTCTCCATCTCCCTCTCCATTTCTGGGGTACTCAGGGGATTAGATGCATTTTGAAAAGTACTTATGCTCTGTGTGCAGCAGTAGCCAGCTGTGGCTGGAAAAGCCGAGATCCACGGCAGTGATTTTGTTAACATTCCAGGGACCTGACTATCCACAGGGACAGGGTACTTTTGATAGCAAGCCCTCAGTTCTTCATTCTGTACACCCAGCTGGTCCACAGAGGCTGACGTCATTCCACCACAAAATATAACGCTAACCACCAAGTTTTTTGCCAAAATATAATTTGATAGCTCAACACATTAAAATTTCTTTTGGAATCAGTGTCCACTATATATGCTATTATTCACCAGTGGCGTGCATTCAATGTCTCTATGCAATCATCCAGCAGTCTTTTTTCTATGGATACATTTGCCAAGATGAAAAACATGGAAAAATTTAAACCATTTTCAATGTGTTTTCAACTGTTGGACTAAGTTTTCTGAACCACATTGATGAGTTGTGATCTAAAATAATGAATATTCTCCTGAGCAGCTGCTATTCAAACAGTTAGTCTCCATTTTCCTTTTTTTGTTATGATCTGTAAACCATTGAACATGAATTTTATCAGGTGGGGCTACACGTGTGGACAGCCTGGGTTCATTACTAAGCAGGTCATAAGGGAAGTTACTTCTTCCCCTGTAGTCTGAAATGATTTTATACTCTTTTTTGGAATGAAGAGCTCTCTTTAAACAAAAGAAGTCCACCTTTCCAAATAGATGCTGGTGCTGCTGTTGCCAATTTGACAACTGTGACATATGAACATTTCACAGGAAATCTGGAGGTTTTTGGGTCTGTATTTTTTTTCCCTCAGGCAGCTCAGAGTCCTGAAAGAAGTGCTGATGAAATATTGAACAAGCGTTGTTAACATCTACTTCCAGCAATAGAACAGCTATAAGTTTTAGTCAGAATAAAATCTTGATATGGAATAGCTTTCTACTGGAAAATGTTCTAATGAATCTTTTTGAAACTGTGTTGAGAATACCAAAATCTGTGGAAGTTTTCCATCTAAATGTTTCAGAATGAAACATTTAATCTTTTACTTTGAAATAGCCCTTTATTTTGTATTTGATTAACCCAGTATTCCATGTTACAAAACATTTAAAACATTTTTCGAGTAGTTGAAACATTTTCTCTCAACACAATATAGGATATTTTTCCCCTTTAACTTTTCTTTCACAGACAATTTTGAATAATTTAGATCAGAACAGATAGGAACAAAGAAAAGGGAATGTAACCAAGTCATGAATGCATGTCAGCCTCTCTCCTCACAAGGTCTGGATCAGTTGCAGCTTTCTGCTGAAAAGCTTGGCTGCTCCCCTCAGGCTGCAGGGACTTAAAAATGCTTAGAAGGGAGAACATCTGTGTCAGGATCAGCTTTGGACAGTCCCTGGTTGAGGCTGCAGTGCCAAGGCATTGGCTATCACAAGAGTGTCCACACTCCCTGGATTCTGCAATCCTAGTACTGTAAGAACCTGAGTGTGTGGTCTCAGTAAACACAGAGCAAATTCCAAACTCTGCAGCAAGATATCCTGAACAAACACTTTGTGCCTATAATACACTGATTCATGAAATAGAGGAGTTCAGACTTCATGGGACTATTGTGTGGAGGACTAAGATTTTCTGCTTAAAACATTTCACTTTCTTGACCTTGAGAAACAGAGGAAGATCTAAACACAGTTATCTACCATGTAATTATTGATTATATGTAACTGTTGGTTGAGATGCAAGCTATTTCCAGACAAACAGAACAAATTTAACTACACTACAAGAAATTCAGTGACGGTTGCTAGAGCATGTAATTGAGGTTGTTCCAGGCAAACACCAGCAAGGGCTGGGTACTTAGCAGCTACTACACACACTGTTCCAGCACCCACTAATAATCAGTCCCTTTCTAAGCTGTTCTCAAAAGCTTTACCTCTTCGAAGAATCATGGAGTGGATGGAGTTGGAACCCTCCCTGCTCAGGGGACTCATTCCACTAGACCAGGTTATATCCAGCCTGGCCTTGAACATTTCCAGGGATGGGGAATCCACAAACCCTCTGGGCAACCTGTTCCAGCACCTCGCCAGCCCTAGAGTAAAGAGTTTCTCCCTAAAATCACCCGCCCGGGCTGGGTGCAGCGCTGCAGGGGGCTCTCCAGGAGCAGAGGTGCCTGCTTCCCTGGCTGCAATGCTCTGCAGTGCGCAGCAGGGCAGCACACGCCTGCTTGGCTGAGGATTTGCCTCAGCTGTGTTCCTGTGCTCCTCGGCTGTGCAGGTGTCTCTGGAGGTGTTTGCCATCCACAGGCTGGCGGGGCAGGCTCGCTGCAGCACAGCAGCCACCTGTGTGCCGTGCAGGTAACCCTGACAGCAAAGGGCAAATCCAGCAGATCCTGCAGCTGGTTCAGCGCCATCCAGCCTGTCATGCAGCTGCAGCAGCGTGAGTACAGCCCCACAGCCTTTTCAAGGGACATAAACCCCATGAAGTGCTCCATCATCCTGCTCACCCACCACTTACACCTTTGGGATTTCAGTGCAGCTAGGTGAATCCATTCAACAGAAGAAAGTTTGATGTCAGGACACAAGCAGATCTGAATGATGCACTGCCTTGACTGTCTATTTAACTCTACAATTTATTGCCTTTTAAAGCCATGCTAGATTATTTATGGAGAGGAAACTAATAAAAGATACAGATATATGGCAGAGATTTTAGAATGTTCTCTGGCAGGAAGCTGTGCAAAAGCAGAGAAGTCACTGCAGGGAAAATACAGCTTCTCTAAAAAAAAAATCCAGTATTAAGAGAAATGCACTTTGTCACCATCACATGGCAAGGTCCTTATAAACACCCTTGATTTTGGAATCTCTTAAATTTGCACTTTCTGGCATCAATATCCTGATCCCATAGATCTGTTTGAACAAGGATGACAAAAGGTTACTTGATTAAACCGAAGAATTGACTAAGTCTAACCCGACCTGCAGTGAAATAGATTAGTAGAATTTCTGCCATATCAGCAGCAAAGCTGACTCAAGTTTACCAGTGTACTGCAATACACTTCAAAAGTTTAGGAAGAGAAACAGATACTCAGGAGTCCTTGGGGATCACTGAATTATTCAGTGCTGCCTTCTGAGTAAGGCTGATGCTGCACCACTTGGCTGCTTCTGTACCAAATCCAGTAACTGGTATTTGGCTGGAGCATATGAAGGTGTCACATCTTGATGTAAAGATTTCAAGAGATGGAGAATTTACCCCCTCTCTTGGCAAGTTATCTGCCTGTCTTCATTTTCAATTTAAACTTAACCTCAATTCAGCTTCCTGTTAGAGGGGGGTTTCTATGCATTCTCCAGCAATATTTCAAAGCTGGTTTAGTATCTGAGACTAATTAAATCTGAATTAATATTTCTTTTAGGCAGGACAGCTGCATCTCTCTCAGTTTCCTATTGCAAGGCATTTTACAGCATCTTCATAATTCGTATGGATTTTTTTTTTCTGTGCACTCTCCGGATTTTATAGGTTTCTCAGCTGTGAGCAAGTTCTCATGTCATTGTGACATTAAACAAATTAATCTTATGAACACAGCTCTGCTTCTGTCATCACTGTAGAACTGCCATGTCCCACAGCAAACTCACGTTCAGTGCTATTTCCATTAGGATCCTTAAATCCATTTCTGAAACTGCCTTCCAGTTGGATGGCTCTTAATGCTCATAGGCTGTATTTCACTTGTATTGTACCTAGAAATCATTAGAAAGACTAGACAAGAAAAACAGTTAGAATAACCCTTATTATTTCATGCCATATCAATGCAAACTGGCCCGGAAAATTACCTGGCTTAGGCCATGCTGATTAGAATCAAGTTACCTGTTCATAGTGCCTCAGCTGAGGCTGGTTTCACTTTGTGACACACAGAGCTAAAGGATCCCCTCTCACCTTCCCTATCTCCACAAAAATATAATGCCCAGAAAGCCAAACCTCACTTTATACTGGGCACAAAATTGTCTATTTCCCTTCCTGCTCTGCAAGCTGAATACCATATCAAAATCTCTCATTGTTTGCCCTCTGCCAGCAAAGGAGCTGAGCCAGGGTTACCGAGGTCATCTTGTTTTCTGGTAACTCTCCTCTAGACCCAAAAGTTTGCTTATTGCTCAAAGACTTACTGAAAGTTAGCAAGAGAAAGCTGTGCAGCTCACACGGCCCTTTTGCTTATCTGGTGCTGTTTAGACATGCTGGGGTTTATTTTTCATCCTTTATGGCTGCTGGTTTTCATCTTTCATGGCTATTTGTGTGGGCTGGAAAGTGTTTCTGCATTGCCATGATGGTTGATTACATTGTCCTGATTCTCTTTAAACACAAAAGAGAACTACTGAGTATTTCCGCTGCTCCTGGATCAAGACTTTCACCATCTTCTGCTAAGCAACTGAGCCACACTATTGTTAGAAATTATTTTATTGCTGTCACCCTTTAAAATACCTTACTGTCCTTAGGCTGCAAAGTAGGGGTTTCTTTTGCTCCCTTTTAAGTCTTTCCCTTCTTTATATTTCCACAGGCTCTAATTCACATAATTGCTGCCTCCTTCCTCTTTCTTCTCCTCTTCCCCATTTATCTGATATATTTTTAATAGCTGCCTTTGCTTCCTCCCTCAAAAAGGAGGTGCTGCTAACCAAGGATGTCCTTGTTCACGATTATGAAATTGTGGTTTTTAGTCATCTAGTGAAGTTTCCTAGAGCAATTTCCAGCTCTCATTCACATTTTCCTGTTTAGGTCTCGCAACTTCTGTCCGAGCTCCTCTTCCCAAACACATCCATTCATCATTTTTCTTGGTTGCTTTGCGAAATAGGCCGTGGGGAGCATCACGCACAAGGCTAGACAGAGATGTAGAAAACAGACTAGAAAGTAAATCTTGTGTCTTTCCTTAGACAAGGTAGAAGCTGGAAAGTTCTTCATTTAACATCCTAACAAGAAAAATGAGATTATTTTCAATGTCTCTTCAGAATACGTTGGATTAGGGTTCAGGTCCTGTTCTCATTTAGTCTAATTACAGAGTCATTACCATGAATTACTAAGCTTGCACAGGCAGTCTCTTTTCTAGGAATTAACCAGCTCTACTCAGTTTGAAAATTATTGGGAATATGTTTTAGGCATTATTACCAAAGATAAGAGAGGCTACTGAGAAAATGAGATAAAAAAGTCTGGAAGTTTAAATAAGCACTAAAATCCCAAGTACTTACTCATACCTATTAAACTTTTCAGAAGCTTGTGCTTTATTAGCAGCAGTGATAATTAAATGTGCTGTTAGTCCAGCTGTGCTGCACCTGGGAGTCCTGAGGGAAAACACTGAGGCAGAGCTTTAGCTTCCCAGGTTTTTAGGAGCAGCCTGGTGAAAGATGGAAAATGTGCAGTGTTCCCCAAAAGCTGAGAAATGGAGCCCCTCCCTCCTGTTACACTGCCTTTGGGCACTGCGAGGAAGCAAAGGACAAGTGCAGGTGATGATGCAGGAGCTACCAGAACTGAAAGTGCTAATGATTATGAAATTAGAGTCTTGATTACAACTGAGCACTGATTAAGCAAAAATGTGGTCGGAATATAAAGCTGCTTCTTGGTAGATTTTTTTTTTTTTAAATGTTTTTTGGTTTGGGGTTTTTTCGTTTTTGTTTGAGGGCAAGTATGCTAACACACAACAAAAGAAGCATCCAACTATGCATGAGCAGAAAGAGCTAAAGAGTTTTACTGGTTTTGTTTTCTGGGTGGTAGGGATTTTTTGTTTGGTTGGGTTCTTTCCCCTTTTTTCCCTCCTTAAATGAAGTTGTCTGCAATAGTATGAGGGAAGAGGAGGAAAGAAAGAGAACTTTTGGGAAAATAGTCTTCCTAATAAACTATAGAAACTTTACTCCAATGTTATAGCTATTTACTTGATTTTAATGCTGCTGTTTGTGGGGAAATAAAATAGTGCACAAACCAGGTAAAAATGGCTAGTAGCCAGGAAAAATTAGAAACACAGCAGAAGGAATCAGGGGTTGGCTATGCAGTAAACATGGATCTGTCAGGAGGAAAATGACAATTGTCAGCCTCAGGAAAAGACTTCTTCATCCCAGCATGCTGCTGTGACTTCAGGCCATATAACTGATGCAAGGGCTGAGTTTTGTGTTTCATGTATAATGCAACAGGAGAAGTAATTCCAGTGCAGGTATAAAAAGTTGATTGTTTTTCATCAACCCCAGCCTCCCTTCTTAGCTCATTTTAAAGTTTTAAATCTCTTTCCAGACTGAAATAACACCCACACAGCCCTATCCCCACTGGAGTTCAATTTAGTTATCTTGGAAACATGACGATGAAATGATACTGCACCTATTTCTCAGTTATGGTGAAACCAACAAAGTTTTATGAAAAGAAAAAAAACAAAAAGGTTTAACTGGGGCAGAGAATAGAACTTGCTACTAAATATTTTACTACAGAAAGAGATCTGGAACATACACAATTTGGTGCAGCAGATTTGGTTTTCTGTGCTATTGGCAATTCTTTTTTAAAAATTAGGTCACTTTTTCAAGGAAACCTTAGTAACTGGCACATGTGGAGATTATACACTGCAGCTTGAAAGAAAAGTGCTTTTTAACAGTAGCATCTCCTATCCTGTATCTATTGTTTTTCAGCAAACAACAGAAGATTTGTCAAATTGGAGTGGCTGTATTTAGTCTCATGTTTACACTTCTCTACAGCTGAATGCTAAATTAGAGTCATCACACTGTCATAATTCTCTAAGCTTAGCTGTTTTGGTTTTTTTTCTACTCAGTGTTCCTTTACACATGCCTTCAAATAATGGGAAAATTTACTTTGAACAGAGCTATTTGACTTTTTTCTGGGAAATACTGTCTTCTACTTCAGAAATATAAATCTAGAGATATGGAGATGTAGATACAGCCACGCAAGATGTATTTATTGGTCCTTATAAAGCAAAAATCTAAGAGCAGGTACTGTGGCTGACTGCAGAACACTCGTTCTCTACCCAGTCTAATACAGATTTATCCTTACTTAACCTTTGGCATCCGTCTCTAGAACACACCTTGGAGGTGCCTAAGAGAACAAATAATCTCTGGTGGTGTCAAACACTGCAGCAGGTTGCTCAGAGAGGTTTTGGGGACTCCACCCATCTAACACTTCAGTGCTATGACCCCGAGGTATGTCCACACCTGGCTGAGCTTTGGGCAGAGGGCTGGAGCTGCTGACCTGCAGCGGTGCCCGTTTGCTTTAGCAGCAGGAGCAGCAATGAATCACATCTCCTCCAGGCTCCGTGGCAGGTGCAGGGGGCTGCTGGCATCAGGCGCTCTGGATCCACGCTGCTGGGGCCCAGGGTGCCCCTGGAGCTTGGCAGGGTCAGCACTGACAGCACGAGTGCAGGGACAGCTCGTGCAAGGCAGGGCTGATGGATGCTGCTGCTGCAAACTGCAAAAAGGCACGCTGCTGCTCTGAGGGAGGACTGCTCTTCCATGAGGCTGGCCACAGAGCAGCCTCCCCTCGACAGAAACACTGCTCTTGAGTACGTGAAATAATTATGAGATGAATATGAATTGAAAGTGCACTTCCTCTTGACCTACTTCCCAGGCAGAGAAGCACAGCTTGGTGCCCTCCTGTTTGGAGAGGTAAAATTATCTCTGCGTTCCCTGGGCTCCACACAAGCCTCTATTGTTTGGTACCAACCACATGGCTCATTATCGTGCCTACTACGCAGTCTCTCATAATGATTTCCTTCCCTCTGCTGTCAACACCCAGCTGACTAACCAAACTGGTTTCTGGGCACAGCATGGACCTGTTTACCCCGTCAATAAATACACCTCTTTTCTGTTTGTGCTGTGCAGGTAAACACGCACAGTGACAGTGGAGGCTGCCCTTGGAAAAAGGGCTGCTCATTCCCAGGGGCTCCAGGACTGCAGGCATCAGATTCCTTCCTTGCTGAGGGAACAGCCTTTTCTACTCACAAGGCTGTGGGATGCATCTTCTTACTCCACCACAAAATCAATTAAATGTTCCATTAATGCCAGCCTGGCACCAATGTCTGGCTGGGCCCTCAAGGATAAACCCTGCAGCAGCTCAGGGGTTAGAGCAGGACAGTGGTGCCAGCTCTGTGACAATCTCCTGGCATGAAGGAGAGCTCCAGAAATAGATCTTTTGACACATGGGCCTTCCTGTCTCTTGAGAGAGGTCTGTGGCTCTTCCTCAGGGGTCTAAGTACAGAGGATGCTCCAGCACAGCTCTTGCTGGCCTTTCAAAGCCATCAACTGTGCTGGCACTGAATGGTTCTTTCATCAAATAAACTGTTTGAAAGGGGAGAAACTACTGGGATTTTCTGCCCTGGATACACTTCATCCACATCCCCCCCACATAAAAAAAAAAAAAAAAAAAAAATCAGTTTATGTGGTTTTTAGGTATTATAACTGATGTCTTACCACATATACCAAGTTATATTGGAAGGAGTAGAGAGCAAGGGGTCACTAAATGATTTTTAATTAATCCATAACCTGAGTAAACCACATGGAGAGAAGATATAGGCTGGTGCATAAATTGCCAGAACAAAATCTCCATTGCAGCTTCCCAGGTGGAAGTCTGTAGGCCACAGAGAGGAAAACTTCTGCTAGGAAACAATCTGATCATAGGCTGTGCTTTTTTCACATGCACACGACACCAAATATAAAGCTTTTTCTGCAAGCTGCAGCCAGGATGAATTGTGACTCGGGGTACATGAATCAGCTGCCAAAGCCGCCCGTGCCTCAGCGATAAGAACACACACTCAGAACTGCAGGTGCCCCAGCAGCACAGCTAGAGACAATGACCACTCTGGAATCCTCACCTGGCCACAGCAGGAAGGTTTCCTCTCAGGAAAGATGTGCCACAGCCAAGTGAAGTGACTGCTGGGACAGGCCTGGATGTCCATCGGAGCTCTCCTGCCCTGTCAGCAGCGATCCTTTCGCTCTGCTTGGGCAGCCACAGCTGCTGCTGTCCTCTCAGGCAGCACTAACACTCTCACAACGACCAGGTGTGAACAATAACCAAGTGTAGATTTATCTTATCTCAGGGGGTGTGTGTGTGGTTTTGGCTTTTGGGGGCATTTTTTCCCCTCCAATGTACTGATGTGACATTCTTCCTCCTGAAGACAATTCTGTTATCAGCAAGGATATTGAACCAGGAAACTCCCTGTTTGAGGTTAATTCAAGGAAACTGATTCAAAGGCATTGTTTTGGTTGTCAAAGCAAGCACAGCTTCAGCTCAACTGGGCTCTGATTCTCTTATTTTTACACTCTAATTAAATTAATCTTAATTAATTAATTACACCAGAGAAGATTGCCTCAAATCCACATAGATGCTGAAAGCGTGCCAAATGCAAAGCCAATAGGAGTTATTAATCAGTTATTAATTAGTGGACAGGCAGCCACAGCCCAGGCTGCCCACTCAGTCCCAGCTGTGGTGGCTCCTCCTTCCCCAGAGCTCTCAGCAGCAGCACACTGCCCCTGGAGCCGGGCACAGCAACCAGGGCCCTGCAGGAAAAGGCCACTCCACACACATTTGCTTAAATGTTGCTTTGGCTTCCCCGACGCAAAGCACTTCCTGTGCCACTTCACACACATCAGTGTGATGAAGCGCGGAGTTCATGGCCATCCACGTCCTGCCAGGTGACTGCTGGGGCTCGGGCAGAAGGATTGCTCAGAGAGCAGCAGCCTGAGCAAGGTACTGGGGCTGAGGAGTTCCCTCTGGTTACGGCAGAAGTTCCAGCCCTGTCAGGCCCGTTCAAAGGATCAACATTTAGGCCAAATAGTGATTAGGAGAGAGCTCTGTGAATGCTGATGTGGGAGATTTATAAATCAGTTACTGCTTCCCTGAGTCTGGCATGCTGGATGGGTGACAGCCCGAGGAGTGATGTGCTGCTGCTGTGCTCAGGGACAGACCCATCCAGGACCAGCCCATCATCTCCCTCCCCTCACACCTGCTGTGTGCACAGCTTCTCACAGCCACAGCTTCAGCCCCTTGAGCTGTCCTGGGAACCCACGAAGGCTTCCTGACTCATTTCTGTTCAACTCTAGAAAGCCCTCCACACTTCTGGAAGCATCAAACCCCATTTCCTGCCTCACTTAAACTACCTAATCTTGAGATGTGGTACCCTAAGCCTTTTTGTCTGTGACCTGGGGAAGAAAGTGATGCTGCAGGTTCCTGTTCCTGCCAGATCTGGGATGAGCAGACCTTCACCATTTCAGGCTACACAGGAACACTTCTTTCTCAGCACAACTGCTCTAAATCATTGCTTCAAAAACTGAAATAGGAGAATGAAGTTTATGCTTGCTTGCACTCTGTGCGCTATCAGCAAGTGAGGCTGCACAGAATTTAGGTTAAGGCCAATTTTATTTCTAAACCACTCTCTAATCTGATCCTTAATACTCCTTTTACATAAAACTGGAGAGACAGCATCAGCTGCATGAGAATCTGAGCCCAAAACATAAAACCTCTCCAAGTCCTACTGCAGTGTCCTTCCTGCACTGCAGGAGGGAAAAACTGAAGGCTTCAGGGGGCTAAAATGAGCATTCAGGACATGTAGTGTTAAAGCAGGAGAGACAGTTTTAACTGAGGAGAAATTTTATAAGAAGGATGTGTGTCATGTGGTTTGTATCCAATATTGAAAAGAACACACTACAGGGCTACAAGAACCATTAAAAATGTATCACATATAATAAGGGCCAGTTTTACATGCATGACAAACTTCTGAAGCAGCTCTTTTTACACCTCCCCTCCCAAGCTTTGTTGTAAACAATATTCACTGTTACCTTCCAGTCACTCCTTAGTCCAGGGCCTTGTGTATTATTTAAAATGCAATTCAAAAGCATAAAACTAAAACAAAATTACAGTTTAATAGAAAATTAGTAGAAGGAAAATGAGAGAGAGCTCTACAGTTGCTGCGTTTCTTTTACTGTATGGATACTTCCAGCACTATCTTAAATGAGTTACATTAGCATTTTTGAAGACCAAAGAATTATGGTTTCTGAACTCTTTACCCTTAGACGTCAATCCCTGCTGTGCAGCTGCTCAGAGAAGCTTCCAAATTATTCAATATCTTTTTGCAATAACTCCTGGCCTAGAATGCCTGTCTAGAAGGCATATAACCCTTTATAGTCACAGTTATATCCAAATTCATAATCCACTGGAAAAAAACTGTTAGCATATTAACAGAGGCACAGATAACAAAATATCTTAATGGTGATGCTTTCAGGGCCACACTTTTGGAGTATGATTTAATTTAACATTGTGAACTTAGGCTGAGATGGACAAAGATAAATATTTTAACTGTTTAACTTCCGTTGAACTCAGGGGAAGTAGGACAGGGAAGTCCCAGTACCATTTTTCCAAAGTGGGAGACAGTACTGCCCAGCAGCTGTTCCACTCCTGATCTCTGCCCAACAGTAATTCACAGTTTATGTTGAAAGCACTGATATACCAGTGACCAGTTTTATAACCCATTAAATCACTGCCCTGACCTTAGCATGCCTCACTCTTACAGCACCTTCAAGCTGGACTGGAGGATGGGAAGAAAAAGCAAAAACAATCTCATCCTATGAGTCCTTCTGTCAATATAGCGAGCTATAAACCAAAACAACGGAACGACCCCACCCTTGAAAGGACTCCAGGAAGACAATGGGAAGCCAAACTTAATATTTTTAATTACCAAGGAAAACCTTCCATTCTATAACCACCTTAAACCTCCCCCATGAGCTTTACCGTACTGTATCCCAAGGCAGGGCTTGGCCCAGCCTTCAAATTATTAAACTCCTATAAAGCAGCTCAGCACTGGATCCGCTAACTTCAGATTTTCCTTCTGCATCCAGAGCTTTGAGTGCATGTTGTGTTGCATTTTTCTTTTGCTCTGAATGCAAGGGCTCCCTTGGTGACCCAGTTAACAGCTAACATGCCTCATCCAACCATTTATCTAATTAAATCATTTCCCACACACATTTTTTAGACTATTTAATAGTCTAGTCTCACATCTTCAGTTTTACAAACCAGAAGCCTTTTTCTTTTTTTGTGCGTGCCTTTTGATGTGAGGCATTTCCACCTCAAGGTTTTGTCTGATTCAGGTTTCTGTCTCTATGGCAAAAAAATGCAGGTTCTGGCACAAAACCCCACCTGGATTTTCCTGTTGGTTCAGAGTCAAAGAGCTTCAGTTAAGAGCAGCAAGACTGCAGAGAAAACTGAACACTTCCTGTGCGTGATCATCCCCAAAGCAATGTCTGTGTCCCCCCAAACCAAGGACACTGAATGTACCAATGAAAAACTGGAAAGGAAGAGGCAGAGAGGGGGATTGTTTGGTTCCAACAGTGAGAAGGACTCAGGAGGCTGCAGTCTGAAGGAAGGGAGGTAATGCTGCATCTGTCAGAAAACTGGATCACATTCTGGGCTGTCTCTGTTGCAGGCTGCCCGTGTGCTCTCAGCAAGTCTGTGCCTGTCCTAACAGGACACCCATGATGTGATGAGGTGTCTGGGTGCCACCTGATTCTGAAAACAGAAGCATCCCCTCCTTGTGGGACATATCCCCTGCCTCTGCAGCTCAGTAACTCCTTCTGGACCTGAACTGCAGCGGCAGCTCCTCCTGAGAGGTGAGAGGAGCAGAGTTGTACTGAGCACTTTACTGCTTACAGGCTCAGCAGGACAAAGCTCAGCCTCAGCTGCTCAGCGGGGAACGGCTCGAGGCTCTCGGGCACGTCAGCGAGTGAGTGCCATTGCTTTGTAACTGACCCTGGAAAGGCTCCCACCACACTGGCAGACGTTGGAGAGCACTCACAGGGGCACAGAAAGCTCCAAATGTGCACATGGACCTGAGCTCCAGTGCCTTGGAGCGAGGTTTACCTGGGAAATGCTGCCAGATGTAAAGCACCCTGGGAATGAGAAAATCACCTACCTGATCTCATCAGCTTCAGGGGCTTCCCTGCATGATGAATTCAGTCCAGGTGGATTATGCTCATAACACAGGAACACACTGCACTTCTACAGGAGATCTTACCCCTCTCTCTCTCCCCCTACACATCACCCATGTGAGGATCCGTGTTAATTTGCAGATAGGGAAAACTAAAACCCATGGAGAGCAACTAGGATGCCCCGAGCCACACGGCAAACAACAAATTAACCTTGGGCTACCTCACATGAAAAGCAACATCAGGCCAGGGCTGGAGCAGTTCTAACTACAGAGTTACAGGTCACAAGGGACCGTTGCTATATGCTTGCCCCATTCTGAGATTTTTCTCTTCCCCTCCTCAAACATCTGCTACAAACCACAGTCAGAGGGGAGCTGGACCTCTGGTCTGATCCACTACAGCTGTTACTGCGTTCTCTCAGTTTTAGAAATCGACCTGACCCCTCACCATTGGATACAAACATGCTTAGACTTGGAAGGAGTTCAGTTTTAGGACCTTGCTTTATGAATGTTTTGTATTAAAATGATTTATATGAACATATTTGCTCTTTGGATCTGGCAGCAGCCTGCAATCAGACTCAGCTTTTCTTAATATTTTGGGCCATAAGCCATCCAGCTTGGGGATTTATTCATCTTAACGTGTTTAGCTTTGTAAGCACAATGCAGTAGTTACTGTTGTGCCTCCTGGCTGCTCTTCCATTTTTTATAAAGTCATTTTCTCTGCTAACCTACTTTGAATCTTCTAATGCTGTTTTTAGTCTTCTCCTGCTCCTTTTTACTCTTCCCCTGCCCCCCTCTTCTTTTTTTTTTTCCCTCCCCCAAAACACTGGGATAAAACACTAGTGACTTGAATAGGCTCCAGCTTCTACATCCTGACTTTGGAAATAATTGTTCCCACTAATCCTTCTGCGTGCACTCCCAATTCCATAGATTCAAAGAGCTGTCCCCCACACACACATACACACCCGACTGCTTCTGTTCAGCCAGAGATCATGCATCAGCACATTGTGATTGCTGGTGCCAAGCAGCTCTTGAGCCCCAAACTCACAAACTGCCCCTCAGCTATGGATGGAGGCTCCTCCATCCAGCACTGCCACCACCCTTGTCCTCATCCCAGCTACCTGGAAAAGAAAAATTATCTTGTATTCCAGCTCAGGCCTGCAGCCTGCCAGTCAATTCCTGGATCCCTTCAATTCAGTATCATAAATACACTTAATGAGGGAGTTTAATATAGATTTGGTAAGACAGTTATTTCAGTGATACATAATTTATGTTGCCCTGTAGCACAGGAAGCCTTGAGTGGCGTCAGAGTGAACAGATTCAAGGAACTTGCCAGACAGCAGCACGGAGTGCCAAGGGGGGACAGGAGTGGGGAGGACGAGGAGACAGCAACCCAGGGGCACAAACCACAGGAGCTCGGCGGCAAAATGCGTGAGAGACAGACAAGGTAAAGGCCCAGGGTGGGAAAGGAATGGAAAAGAAGAGAACAGAGGAAGAGAGGAGGAGCTGAACCGAGGATGCAGACGGGCAGAGAGGGTGTGCGGGATGAATAAGAGATGAGGAGCAGCAGGAAAGGCAGCTGAAGAGCAGAGGTGCTCACTCGATGCGACAGGCAGGTCTCTGCAGGCTGCCGTGCCGCAGCCGGGGAGGGGGCCGGAGCAGCCGCAGGGCAGGGCTGAGAGAGCCGGGCTGCCCCGGCACTCACCCCGCTCCCTGCCAGCCCTGCCAGGGCTGCCCGAGCCTCCCCCCGCTCCCTGCCAGGGCTGCCCAGCCCACTCCTGAGCCTGCAGCCCCCCTGCAGTGCCCCACTTCCATCATCCATTATCCTTTTGGAGATCCTTCTGGATCTGCCTGGACGGACAGAACTTTGAATCTGGAGTCACACCTTTTCCACTTGAAGGTTTCCCAGTTCCTCCACACAGCCGAGCAGTACCTGCCTGTGTTTTCATGTCCCAGCTGGGAACACAGCATCACACTCCTCCATGTGAGGAAAGTCCACATCAAAGCTGTTTTCACTGCCTGATCAGCTGGGACACAGATCTCAGGATGTCACAACTCTGCCCCATTTCCCACTCCAGGTACACGAACACGAGGGCAGCTCAAAAGAAGGATGTGTTTTCATTCACTAAGAGCTCCTGACTTGCTGTATTTTTCTCCATGTAGGCAGCCAGAAGCAGATGTCTCAGCCTCCGGTGCCAGTCACTCATTTAGCAGCAGCTCTGCCCTGTTTGTACAGAGCCCTTGTTCTCACACCCGTAACTCACCATTACACACTGTCAAACCATCAGTGCTCAGCCTTGTGATGCTGCAAGGAGGGGCTGATTCCAGGAATAAGGAAAACAGCATGTGAGAGGGATCAAACCCCCAACCCTGCACCATTTGGTATTGGTTCCTCTCTGTTTCAACAGCATCACATCCTTTTAAGCCCTCTAAGGGGGAGCAGTCCCTCAAGATAAGTTTCTAAAATGTGTCCACAGAACAGGAGCTTTTGCTGGCCTCCCTTCCTCGAGATGCCTCTATTCTGCCCCTGACACCACGCTGGAATGTTTAAACACCTACACACAGCCTTGGAGTTTTTTCAGTTCTTTAGACTTCTACTTTCACCTCCTTTTTACCTTCTACCTTCCACAGCAAGAAATGCAGGCTTTGCAAAGGAGCCATGTAACCACAGGAATGTCATTGTCAGAAACTGCAATAACTAAATGCTTTGATTTAATAATGCTATCATATTAAAAAAAAACCCAACCAAACCGAAAGCCCTTTCCTAGCCCAAGGTAGCCCCTTGGTAGGGATCACAGTTCATCAATAGCTCAAAACAGACACAGCTTTTCCTGCTCACTTTTTCATCCAGGTCTTTGTCACATCAGGCTGACCACTCGACCAGGGCCACAACCCCCCTCCAAAATTCAGGCCCAATTCCAGCATCAGACACACCCCACACACACGCTGCTCTCCCAGGGTCACTGGCTTTGTTCCTGCTCTCCCAAGTCAAAGAAAAGTCACTCTTGCCCAGGATTGCTCCAAGAGACCCAAGGTCACAGCATGACACAGGAGCCATGACCCTTCCCTGGTGACCAGCCCAGAGCATGGAGGAAAGGTGACATTTTCTACATTTTCTACTTTATCTGGCAGAAAAGGAGCAAAACAAAACTCACCATTGAACGCAGGCACTTCCAGTGTGCACCCAAGGAAATCTCTCCCCTTTTCTTGAGCAAAAGAGAGGCACAGGCTGGCCTTTAGCCCTGGTTTTACAGGGTAAGCCATCAGGCAGTGCTTAGGGCAAGGCTGCTGGTCTTACTGCAGCTGGCAGGAGGCTGCCTACTCAAACTGAAGCCTTTCTGCTAGATGGAAGTGCTGCTTTTCTTCCTTTTTAAGAAAGAAGAGCTCAGTTCATTGCAGATACCTCTAAATCTCTTGTAACTGTTGCCTTTGGTGGTGGTTTATTACCAGCTTGTGATGCAAAAAACTGCCACCTGTGCTTTTTTTTTTTTTTTTTTTTAATCACTTGGGTAAAGAGAGCAACAGGTGAACTCACTTAACAATGGATGGCTAAAAGCACCCAAATTACCTACACCTTACAATTAGGTTAAGGGCAACCAGCTGATCTGGCTTTTGTAAGCAGCTGTTTCTTTCCACTGCCCAAAAACCTGCCTGAATGATTAATTAAGGTTAGGTGTGACAGATCCCACCCCTTGTCTTGTGAATTTCAGTGCCTGATGTTTTGAAGAAACAGTGTTCTTGGTTCCAGAAACAAACCCATGGACTATTTCATCTGCTTTAGCACCTTGTGTAAGACAGAAGCCAGCAAAAGTTGTTCAGAGGAGGTATAAAGCCCAGCCACTAACAGTCACAGAATCATACAATTGCTTTTGTTGGAAAAGACCTTTCAGATCATCAAGTCCAGTCACTAATCTAATGCTGCCAAGGCCACCACTAATCCCTGTCTCCAAGTGCCACATCTGCACGTCTTTTGATCTCCTCAGGGATGGTGACTCAACCATTTCCCTGGGCAGCCTGTTCCAATGTCTGACATTCCTTTTGTTGAGAGAGACTTTTCCTAATATCCAGTCTAAAGCTCCCCTGGTGCAGCTGGAGGCCATTTCATGTTGTTACTATTGCTGGTTACTTGGGAGAAGAGCCTGGCCCCCGCAGGTACAGCCTCCTTTTGGACAGTGCAGAGAGCAGTCCCTGCTGAGCCTCCTCCTCTCCAGGCTCAATGCCCCCCCTCCCTCATGCTCCTCACGACTTCAGCTCCAGACCCTTCAGCAGCCCCTCTGCCCTTCTCTGCACTTGCTCCAGCACCTCAGTGTCCTTTTTGGATTGTGAAGGGACAAAAACTGAACCCAGGATTTGAGGTGCCCAGTGCCCAGTACAGGGAGATGGTGCCTGGTCCTGCTGGTCACTCTGCTCCTGATACAGGCCAGAATGTCACTGGCCCTCTCGGCCACCCGGGCACTCTGCTGGCTCATGTTCAGCTGCCATCCCCAGGTCCTTTTCCCCCAGGCAGCCTTCCAGCCTCTCTTCCCTAAGTGTGCAGTGCTCCATGGAGTTGTTGTGACCCAGCTCTTCACACAAGCGGCGTCAGTCACAGACCCCTCTACAGAGCCTCTCTACCCCTCAGCAGGTCAGCGCTCCCACCCAGCTTGGTGTTGCCTGAGGGTGCACTCCATCCTCTCATCCAGACCACTGGTAATGATATTAAACACAACACCAGCCCAAAGAGAAGATCTGTCTCTAATCCCCTGTAAATTTGAGTGTTCTCTGTGTCCTGAAGGAAGAGAATTTAATATTCCTTGCAAAATCCCTAGCTTTTGGATAATCTACATTATTGTAACTCTGGACAAGGTTGTTTTCCACAAAAATACCCATTATTTTTTTAACCTTGCTGAGCTCTTGATCACAGCAAGTATCTTGTGGCTATTAATACCACGAGGCAACTGTGAGGGGAAACCGGGTACTCTCCACACGTTGAAAACATGCAACTTTGACTCTTTCCCAGGCTTTCTGGATAACCCCAAGGAGAAGGCAGCATCCCAGGGGACACAGCCGTGTCTGCTGCTCTAACAATGCGTGTGGTTCCTCCCGTCTCTGCAGGGCATGAACCCTCACCTCCGGGTCAACGGGCCCATGAACATCAACCACTACGCCACCAAGAAGAGCGTGGCCGAGAGCATGCTGGACGTGGCGCTCTTCATGGCCAACGTCACGCAGCTCAAAGCCGTGCTGGAGCAGGGCACGGCCTTCCAGTACTACGCCGCCCTGGTCGTGCTCATCAGCATCTCCCTCTTCTTCCAGGTGATGATTGGCATTCTCCTCATCATCACAGGTACGGTGCCACCGAGGCGTGTGCGCCCTCGCAGGGTGCTGCGGGGACAGGGCACCCCGGAGATTGGCTGGTGTGGGGTCAGGGGAGAAGCCTCTTCCCCCAAAGCATTCCCCTCTGGCTCCATCCAGGGCTGCACGTGGGTGGGAGGGCAGCCAGTGTTACTCAGAATGGAGGGTGGGTTGTTTTTCATTCGCACAGGTCTGAGCACAGCTCCTCCTTCACTTTCCCACCGCTGACCCCCGTCCCAGTGACAGAGTGGGGATTTGGCCAAGATGGGCCTCTTGCTGCCCCTGCTGTTATGTGCTACCTCATGCATCTCTTGCAGACACTACCTTTTAGCTGTATTTTATATCTTACTTCCTCTGGGACTTAACAATTTAGGCAAAGGTATTCCCTGTATTAACCTCACACTTAACCAATCCCAGTTTTCCTAGTGGCCTCCAGAGAGTAGATTAACACCAGCATTGGTTTGCTGGTGCTTGCCCAGTGCTCCATCTGACACAGGAGTTGCTCTATTCCAGTCTCCAACAGATTCCCAGTATTACAAACCTGCAAAATGCTGCACCTTTCTGTATATCCTACACGGGTCTTTACGGGGGACAGAGGTTTGGAGGCTTTGTGAAATCTGTTCCTTCCCCTGCTGCACACACCACAGCTTTTCCTGGTGGCAGCTGTGATGGTGGGAGCCAGCTGGGAGGAGAAAGGGGACAAGGGAGCACGTGGCTGCTGTTTGCGTGGAGTACTGGCCAGCCAGCCCTGGTAGCCACGGTACTGCTGTGTCTGAAGGGATCAGTGTCCCTCAGCCAGGGCTGACAGCTGTGTCACCACACAGGTGACATCTGGGCGTTGGGGAGGAACTGGCCTCCCAGAGTGAGCATTGCTGCCCTCATGTCCCGTGTCCCCAGCCTGTCCTCACCATGTCCCGTGGCCATGCAGTGCTGGGGGGCCATGGCGAGGGCTCTCAGTCTGCAGAACTCACTTGCCTGTTTAGGGATGACCCATTGCAGGGCCACAGCACCTCCATGGAAAAACAAAGAACTTTGCTGAAAAATCAAAACAAGATGAGTTTTTCTCTGCTCCAGCTTTCTATGTCATCCTAGAGTAAGCTGTGGCACCCACAGCATTCCTGTGACTATTCCCTCTGCTTTTGGCCTCAGCACTCAGGGGCACCACGAACATTTACCAGGCAGGGGAGGCTGGCAGGAGCTGGGGGCTCGGCTCAGTCTGTAAACCCCCTTCTCTTTCTGCATTGTACTGCACAGCTCGTCTGAACCTGAATGATATTGCAAAGCAACCCCGCCTGAATATACTCAACAACGCTGCCACGGCTCTCATCTTCATCACAGTCATCCTCAACATCTTCATCACAGCCTTCGGCGTGCAGAAGACTGGCCTCTACCCTGCCAGGAATTTTGGACCTTATTAATTCCTGGGGCAATGGACTCAGGTAAGAAAGGGTGAGTTGCCGTCACTGCCAGCCCCTGGGGAGGGCTCTCAGTCTCAGCAAACATCGCTGCAAGGTGGAGAAGGCAAAGCAGCACAATTAACAAAGCCTTTCCAGAGGCATGTGCTGTCCCACAAAAACTTGTGGCCACTGCACAAATTCCCTCAGAGGAGGAGCTCTCCTCTCTTGGTCTCTAAAGCAAGAACACCAAACATCCCAGCTGCTGGGATGTATCAGCAGCAGTGGTTTTTGGAAGGCTGCAGAGCTCATGCTAGATGCAAATAGCAGTTGTGGACGGCAGCTAAAGTTGGGGAAGAAAACTGGGTGTGTTCTGGGAGGAATCCCAAGACAGCAGCACTGTCTGAGCAGAAGGAAAGGAAGGTGCCTGGCAGGGCAGGGGGGGGAGAGCCCTTTACAACAGCCACTGTAGCTTAGCAGGGACTGTTTTAAGCACCTAATGCTCATTTTCAAGGAAGCTCTGTAAAACAGAGTTCATCCAAATGCTGGGTTCCCATGTCACGTCAGCGGGGGAATGACATGTTCTTAAATCAAAAGCACTTTAGCTCAAGAAGCAAAATTCACACTTCTTGCGTACATGACCTGCAAAATGTAAACACAGTTTAAATGCCCCTTGCCAGGGCAACGGCCAACAAGAAAGCTCAGCAGACCCAGGCTACGGTGAGGATGGATGCAAAGGCCAAAAGCCTCCACAGAAACATTGCTGGTTTGAGTCCAGAGAGGGGCAGTGCTGAAGAGCAGCACCCCACTCGTGCAGGGCAGCTGGTGTGGGGTGAGCTGGTGTGGCTGCTCCTCTCTGGACATGCCCACAGAGGCTGAGGTGACCTCACAGGTGTTCCTTGTCTTCCCTGCAGATCTGAGCAGTGCAGCTCCCCTCCTGGTTGTCACTGGCCTCAGCAGGAGCCCATCGGATCCATACCCCGGGTTAAACTCCAAACTCAGTGTGTGCCACAGCACACCAGCCCCTGCTGTAATGCTTCTGCAGTTCTCAGGGGTGGGAACGCTGCCTTTCCAAGCTAGAGCAAACTCTGCAAGAGAAAACTGCAGAACACCAGCACATACACATTTTAGAAGTGCACTTCTGTGAATCTCTTATTTTAGCTGCCTGCTTCACATATTCAATACTGGCAATTTGGTAGAGAAGATTGGATGATTTACTTTGTAGGCTAAATAAATAAGTCCAGCTTTTTTTTTTTTGTCTCATAAATTGATGCCCTTAAAGCAATTCTAATAGTTTACCTCCCAAATTTTGGAATGGATTTCTCAAACTAAAAAAGTTTCCCTAGGAAGATGGAATGGTGTGTATATACGAAGATAGCTAGAACCAGTTCAAATGTCTTCCTAGTTGTTTAAAATTAAACGTGACACATTTAAGAAAACAATCAGATATTTCCAGCACTGCAATATTAACAAGGACAGAAAATAGTTACTGTGGTCTGATGTCATCATAAGGGACCTATCAGGAATGATGTCAGACTAGTCTGACAATATTTAATAGAAAACGAAGAAACATTATACATAAGGACACAGCCTAGGCTTATTGCTGCAATGAATAGCTTGAATAGCTATTGCTAGTTGAGTATCTTATTACTTTATTTTAAAAATCACCATTATGATTTATTCTTATCACTAATATAAATGTTTAAAAATGAATGTGGTTTATAATGACAGCTCTGGTAACTCTCTTGTATTAGAATAATTTGTTTCCTTAAAAAAATGCTTTGAATTAATGAGTTTCAAGATTTTTATGAAAGAGTAAAAATTTTCAATCCTAAATTTTTAACTCTATAGTCATGCTAAAAAATGGTATTTTAATAGCCTTATGTAAGCCTAGTTAAATAATTACATGCTCTTTTGATTATTAAATGATTTTTCCATTGTACTGCAGAATCAGAGTTTAATATGGACTTCTCATTTTGTATATCCTTGCCACCCCCGAGAGAGAAATGCCATGAAATCATCCTCACACCAGTCTTCAGGAGCTGCTGGGAGTCCCGACACTTAGATACAGACAGATTTCATTTGTGTTCTGTATTTGACTTTACAAAACCAAACTAGTGTCAGTCACCCGTGGTGCTCCTTCTGACAGGGTGTGGATGGTTCTGCCCAGGAAGGGGGTGGGTAAGGCCACGGGCCAGCAGCAGCTTAACACTGAAACTCACAGTGACTCTTCTGAGCTGCAGGAAAGTTGCATAAAAAGGGTAGGGTGGAAAATACCAGTTATGCATTTACCAGAACCTGAAGTGGCATAGCTGAGCACAGCCTGAGATCTGCTAGGTGAAGCAGGCAGAGACTTGTCCTACACTTTTTCTCGAGGATGACAGGTCTGGGGTGACTCTGAGTTTGCTGCTTAACTCGGTCCTCAGTCTTTGCTCTAACTGGCAGCAGAGAGGGGTGGATGTTTCTGGGAAGCCTGTTATGCCTCCTCTAGAAAAATGCTTCACTCCAGAGGCGTGTAGTTGGCTTTATGGAAAGGCAAAAATTTACATATCCTGCATATCCAGGCCCTAGGACTCGCTGCTTCATGGGGCAGGAGGCAAAGCAACTAGCACTGATGACTGAATGTAAAGAGAGGGAAAATTAGAAAAGATTCAGCTGGGAAAGAAGCAGTGAGGGGGATTTCATTACCAGATCTTAACTTCATCATTGTTTCAGAGAGCTGCTGGATCAGGTATGGCCTGCATGAGCAGAGGGGGCTTCCTGCCACTCATCCCCAGGGAGCAAAGACTGGCAGCACACTGGGATACTGTCCCTCCATCTTCTTTAATACTGATAATTTCTTGTTATAGTGAGATCACACTCATTAGCAACCTTGGCTGCCTTTTCCCCTCTTTGTGTGTGAATCCCATTGCTGCCAAGCTTTTGATACGCAAAGAAGGCACAGTTGAAGTGAAAATGGGCCAAAACTGAATCCAAGTTACCAGTGGCTGTGAAAGAGCTGAGCTCCCCCCTGCACAGGCTGTGCCTAGTACCGAGCTCAGGTCTAGGCTCCCACCTGTGGTCTCTTCTCCAGGAGCTGTCCTCTGCTTGCCAGGAGGAGCACGGTGTTTTCCACGTTCTCATCCCTTCCCACTCACGCTTTGCTGGAATGTGTATTTGTCCACTGCTTCCACTTTGCTGCACATGATGAACCCAGGTAGGCAGGAGAACTGTCCTGCTGCCACCTCGTTTTCTGCAGATCCAGAGGGGACAGAAGCAGGGCTCCCTGCTGGCTCACCCGGCCCTCTGCATCCCCTGGCCAGCCCTTGCTGCAGAGCTCCTGCTGGCTTGGGCACAGTGATCTCTCCTCTGGCACTGCCTGGGCTTTCAGCTTCTGCAGGCAGAGGAGCACAGCTGGATCCTAATCCCTGCTGCACAGGGATGGGGTGCAAGTGAACACACAAACAGAAGAGAGCTCTTGTAGGCAGACAATGTATTTATAAAACACGAGGGAGAATCTCTATATCCCCCAGCTCCAACAGAGAGGTGGCCCAGGAGTCGTCTTGAAGGCACAGAGCCATTTTAAGGCAGGTAACTCAAAGGTACAACTCAGATTTTCAACACAAGGCATCTGTATCTAAAAAACAATCAACTTCAGACATTTGTAGGCAATGAGCAGAGATGTTCATACGGGGCAAACATTAAGAGAATGATGAAACAAATCATAATTTTCACACAAAACACTTTGCTCAGATTAAAAGCCAGCTCTTCTTCACTCCCTTGCTGACCTGCAAAGCTAGTCTGAACACCACACTTCAGTCCTGAAGACACGGCCACATTTACAGGAACAACCCCCTTGTCCTGCACCTCTCACCTGGTGGCCCGGACTCCCCAGCCTGGTCACACCCTGCCCTGGAGAAGGTCTCCTCTGCAGCACTGTCCATCATCTCCCAGCTACAGAGCTTCCGCAGCAGCTTGCTCCTGGCCTGATGCAAGGAAAATCCTGTGCAACTGACTTCCTCCAGCTGTCCAGGCAGGACACAGCCAGGATGCACATGAAGGCCACAAACTCCAGCACAGCTTCCTAAAACGACCCTGGTGACAGAAGTGTGACCAACTGTTGAGGGGAGTCAGCTTCCTGGCCATGTTCTCTCCCTGCATGGCTGAGGGATCTGCTCCTGCTGCGTTTCCTGCTCTCCCCCTCTGTGTGACTCACTCTGGGGGGAGAATCTGCAGCTTGCTTTGGAAGAGGGGCACCAGCCTCAGGGTGACGCCCAGTGCTGCCCCTGTAAGGTTTGCTCCTGGCCAGTAACTGGGGAGTGTGGAGCCCCTGCTCTCCCTACACCCTGCAGTGAGGGCTGGATGAAGTTTTGTTCCCATGGCTCTCCAAGCTCCTCCACGGAGGCTGCCAGCTAGTGCCAATTAGTATTAATCACGTTTACTGCTGCAGTGCTTGGATACCAACTGAGAATTCCCACTGGAAGGGAAGAACATTTGAGAGGGCAGCTTTGACAGTGGGGAAACTGCCAGTAGGAACCTGGACTGAAAACCAGTAACTCCTTACATCTCCACCACCGAGTCTTCACGAGGTAGTTCTGCTTACCACTGGCCTGGGTGACAAAGTGTGAAGGAAGGAGTGCAGTCACAGCTGAAACAGGGGCAAAATCCTCAAATTCTGCTGGCAGTGCTGCACTGAGGGGTGCACCCTTCTGTCCAGTCCACTCTCTGCTGGCTGTCCGCTGTGCTGGGGAAGATTTGTGGCATTTCTGCCAGGTGAGTTGCCTTCCGGATGCACCTCATTCTTGCCAGCACCTGCAGATGGGTGCCAGCTGCTGTCTTTAGGGGCTGCCGACCACAGCCACAGCCAGATGTGAAAGCACACGGTCCAAATAACTCCTCCTCCCGTGCCTGACTGCTGGGCTACCAGCGAATGGAGCAGCTCCCCTCTGCAGGGCAGGCTGCCCCCAGCCAGCTGTGCTACCTCATCCAGCTGTGCTGCCCCCAGCTGTGCTGCCAGTGCCAGCCGTGTCCCTGCCGCCAGCCTCTCCCCATTCCACAGGCGTGGCGTGACACAGCCAGCCTGGACAGGCTGGGCAGGCACGGTCCTGGAGCCTGGAAAGCAGCTCACCTGCACACTCGTGGGGTTGTGCCTGTGTCTGAGGGAAGCACAGGCTCTGACTTGCACCCAGAGCGTGACTGACACTGCACATTCCAGGCAGAAACAGAGCTTATTGCAACATTGCATCACAGGGCTCTGCTCTCCCGAACTTCTGTAATACTTCAAGAAAAAACAGCTTCAAAAACAGAAGGGTTGACTATTGTCAGCCTCTTCCCTCTCACCCCAACTGCCATGATTGAATTTCTTAGTGTCTGCATGGGTGAAGCATTTCCCCTCAACAGGAAGACTACTCTGGCTTGGGCAGCTGGCTAAGGCTGCCTCCTCTGGGATATTCAGTGTCTCCCTTCTGGCAAAGGCTCCATGGATTCAGAGACAGCCATCTCCTGTCTGCTTCTCACCACAGCTGCACACTGCACAGCAGAACTTTCTGGTGTCTGACTTTTTCTAAATCCATCACTCACAAAACCCAGAGTGATGCAAACAGATGATTTGACAATTTCTATCTCATGTGCCAGAACTTGTATGTTCAGTTTTCTACTGTAATAGCGGAACTTGATGGACTTGTCGAGCACCACTGACCCAGTAATAAATGAATGCCTATTCTGAATTGGCATCTACTCCATCAGCAAAGAGCAAAAAAAATCCAGTCAGTTATGCTTGTATTCTGCATACATTCATTACTCCTTCCCAGCAACTCCCCACACAACTGGAACCATGAGCAGCATCCTACATCACACTCCCCTCAAGCTTGAGACCTTTTCAGCATGGTATGGGGACACTGAAGCTCCAGTGTAAAAAAGCACTGAGTGAGCTGGGATTTCTGGGTTTATATAGCCTTCTAAAATGGTTACAGGGTAAAAAACATCTTCCTTTTCAATAACGGGAGTTTTAGGGGATGAGCCTTCCCTGCAGCACCAGGCCAGCTGTGGGCTCTCTCCACAGTTCTTGCATCAGTGACAGCAGGGGTTTGCCCATCCTTTTGTTCACTCGACCCTCTCCTGTCCTCACTGTTACACCTGGTGCATGTGCCAGGCCCAAGGCCACCTGCTCTGTACCAGGGCAACAGCTCTGCTGCTCCTCCAACCAAGAAGCCTGCTCTCTACATAAGAGTCAAACTAAGACAAGACACAACTGTGAGACCATAACTTATTAAATTAACTTTCAGAAGCTGCATAAATGTACAGGATTTTGAGAGCAGAAGACTCTGTCTCCTCTTCTGCCAAATCACAATATTTCAACTAATAAAATATTGCCACTTCTTCCCTGCTAGGGTTTCCCTGATATTATTAGGACAAACACATGTCTGTCAGATAAGGCTGCAAAGTTCCTCCTGAGATGCTCTGTTAGCTTCTCTGTATAGCCCCTCCACTACCCTCAGGCAGTGGGTCAATCATTCAGGTGGGATTGTAACATCATCCTTGCCAGCTCACCCAGCTAGTGGCAAACGTGGCTCTTGTTAGGGAAATCTATTTGCAACTCCATTCACAGCCCATAATTTGCTGAACATGAGCACAGTTTTTCATAATGAAAAGTGAAAACCACAGAGAAACATCTAAGCACCAGCAGCCTAAAGTGCCTATCAGCTCCTCTGCATCCAGATTTCCAGCACGTGGGCATGTGGGTGCAGCACTGACCAGAGAACTTCAATCCCCTGTCCAAAATCATGGGTAGTGGAGAGGTGGCAAGGGAGAAGAAATGGGGACAGTTGTGGGCTCTTTCCTTTTTTTTTTTTTTTTTCATTCAAGTTTTGAAAGAGAAGCTGCAGTGCTCTAAATAAACCGTTCTAGGTTTAGCTGGGATTTGTGTTTGTTTGGTGCAAGACTCATCAGGGAACACGGCACCTCTCCCACAGTACCTTCCACCAGACTGCATGGCAGGAAAGACAAGTCCTCCCCCTGTGGACATCTCCCCCACGCCCTCCCAGCCACATGCGGCTCCACGTCACGGGCGGCTCCCGCTCCGCTGGCCCCATCAGCCCTCCCTCAGCTGTGCCGTGCCACCAGGGGCTCTGCAGGCAGAGGAAGGGTTTGGGCACGGGCTGTGTGCCCAGTAAAGTGCACATCTGGATGAGATGGTGGGCAGTGCTGCCCAACAGCTCTGGCGCTGAAGGCTACACCGTCTTCAGCTGGCGCCGGTTCCACATGCCCCGCTTTGAGTGAAACCAGTGGAAAAAGTTTCTCAGGGAGAGACGCTCCACTTCCAGCCCAGCCTGTAAGATCCTGGCAGAAAGAAGAGCAGACTTAGGGAAAATTTCATCACAAAGATACTGATGGACTCAGCTCCAGGAAAACTCTTTTTTAAGTTGTGGTCAGGAGTGCCTGCATATTCTAAGACAGGAGGAAAGATGGCTGGTAACACTGGATTGCATTCAGCTGACAGAAAAGACAGAACAGGGCCCAAACCCCACAGCTACAGACCCAAAGACCCAGGATTTGTGCAGTAGAGATCCCTCATCACAAAATCCTCAGAAATTTTAACTGTGCTTCATAATCTTTAAATGCCTCCCCATCAAGGCAATTCAATTTCTAAATGTTTTATGCGAAATGTGAGGGATCCCGACTGTGCTGTGCAGTGCTTGAAGAGAACAAAGTCTTCACAACCACCGGTGCCTGATCTGCATGAGAGCAACTAGCAGTGTGGCTGGAAGGCAGCAGAAAACAGCTCTTCTCTTACTAGTGGCTGCAGTAGAGTGTTTTGTGTCTCCTCACCCACTAGGTTTGAGGTCAGGATATGATCAAAGACACTCCCTCACTGGCCAAGGTTATGGTGGCAGCAGCCATCTCAGTCTCCTCAGATCCCCACTGCTGTGGTCATTGGTTCTCCAGGTTGTGATGGGCTTCCCCTCCTGAGCACTTGAACAATGACAGTGCAGTGGATGCCTACCTGTCCAGGAGTTCCCAGTCCTCTCCTCCCCAGCGGTCCCGAAACTCTTTTGTGTTCATGCCTCCAATTTTGTCCAGGTCAGACTTGTATATGCCCAGGAGACCAAACCCATTCACCTCCCAGTAGCCTGAGGAGAGCACAAAAGAGGCACAGCTTTGTTGGGGATCTGAACCACTGATGGCTCCAGAAGAGCTGCTGGAGTGAGACTCAAGCTACTTTTAGCACAATGTTGACACAAGGGAGTAAACTCAGCACCAAGGCAGAGCCAACCCTGCCAACCGGCTTTGGGCATGAGAAGGGCTTGTGGGCAGACAGCATGGTCTGTCCTCTCACATCTCCTGTCTGGCAACACAATTCCTGGTCTGTCCCAGCTTCCCAGGGGCATCCCTGTGCCCGGATGGCTCGGGATGGCCACCTCTGTCTAAAGGAAACCCTATGCTGTACTGCTTTTCTCTCTCCAGCATGGCTTGCTTTCCCTCACCCCTGGTTCACCAGCCCTCCTCAGGACAGGCTGTGCCCCCTAAGAAAAGAGAGATATGGACAGACAGGAATAAAGGACAGTTTTTCCAAGTTCTTAAATCCACAGAGACAACCAGGAGAAACATCAGATAAAAGGCTCTGCTAGCTTTTCGATCTCAAATTCCAGGTACCTGATGCAGTTAAACCCCATCCTGTGTCTAACACACACTCACCCTGTGCACCTGGAAGTACCTCAAGCTCCAGAGCCTGCCAGTGCCAGAGAACAAATGCAGAGGAGGCAGGCACTTCGCTCTTTCCCCACGCCCCGCAGCCTGAGCCCCCTTACCATCAGGCCACTGTGGGGACATGCCGCAGTGCAGCCTCATGACCATGGGTGCAAAGGCCATCTTGCCCTCCACGCAGTGCTTCCGGATTGAATCAATGACTCCAGCTGGGAAGTGGATGTGGAGGTCACACAGGAAGACAATGCTGTGCGGGTCCTGGAACCAACCAGGTGGGAAAAAATGGGTTGACTTTCAGTAAATCTTTCTTGAGAGGCGGGAAGACAGAGACCAGGGAGTCAAATTCTCATTACTGCATCAGAAACTGAGATCCCAGGGGCTGGCAAAACATCCATTGAGTGGCTGTTCAACGAGGAGTGTGAAATATCACGACTGTGACCTGGCAGAGCCAGGATTACAAAGCTGCTGCTGCTGATTTCCCTCCTGTCTGACAGCCCCAGCAGTGGACCAAGAATCGAAGAGGGCACAGGCTCCTCAGAATAAAGAGACTCTTACTCTGGATGGACAGGAAAACAGACATTTGAACTGGTCTGCTAGGCTATTCCCTTCCCTAAAACCCAGAGTGTTCAGTACTAGAGGCAGTGGCAAAACCAGGGACAAGCTACAAATTCCCTGCCCAGCCCAGCCCCCCAGACTCACCGTTATGAGGTCTATCCCCGCCTGCAGCCCAGCAGAACGCTCAAAATTCCCTGACAGCCTCAGGTACTGGTAGCTGGGGGTCAGAGGAGAAAGGGAACGTCAGTGGCACAGGAGGCACTGCAGGCAGCACCACACCAGCCCCGGGCCGTGGGGCTGCCCCTGCCCCGTGCACCCTCTGAGCCAGGGGATTGCACAAGCCCAGCACTGCTCCTGGTCCCAGTGTGCCCAGACAGTCTTGTCCTGAGCAGAGCCTAGCAAAATTCTTCTCAGCTCTAGCCCAGCTCTGTCCTAGAACTAGAGCTGGAAACCCCTGGCACGTAATGGCAATGACCAGCCAAGGCTGTTTCAGATCAGAGCAGGGTCATTCCAGCAAGCAGAGGTCTCCATGCTCTCTGTCCCACTTCTCACAGCTTCCTTGCCTTTCCTGTCCTCCCCCTGCCCCATCACTGGGAGACTTGCTTTCTCTTTTCTCTTGCAATCTTGAAAATAGAAAAATTCAATAAACTCTAGCTGGAAGACTACCCCAGGTGTTGCCTTACATTTTTCCATAAATACATGATGCGTATGCACATCATAACACAGGCGTATCTTTGTGTAAGTGCAAGGCCTGGATGGATGGTGTCTGTGGTGCTCCAGCTGCAGCAGGCTGTGGCTGCCAACACACAGACTCTGCCAGATGTGCCACTTGCAGGCATTTGTGTGTCAGTGGCTTGTTGTGACCAAGCAGTACTCCCACCTGTGCAAGGTAGACCTTTTCAGAGCCTTCTCTACATCCATGTCTTCGCTGCTGTAGTCTGTGATGATGATGCTGAAGTAGGGATCCTTGGTGACTCGGAAGAGCTCCTCCATGTCAGAGATGAACTGCAGTACCCAGCGTGCTTGGTTTTTCACTGGTTGTATTGCAACAGAGAGAGAATCACAGCAAACTGATTTCAATGGGGGTGTTTTTTCTCAACAGGCAAGGCTTCTTGCCCTCTGTTAAACCCCAACAACCTTTCAGGGATGACGAAATAGGCCCAGGCTGAAAACCTGGTCCACAGAGCCAAAGGAATCAGCGCGGGTTCTTTCCCACCATGTGACAGGGGTTTTCCCTGAGCTTACAAGCCACAGCTGCTTGGGCCCTCTCATATTTCTGAGGGTATCTAACTTGGAGAGAACAGAAATTGGACGTGACCTGAGTGAGATGGCTGAGACTGGCTCAGACCCCCTGGGAGCCGCTCTGTGCCACCCCTGGACGTCCCGGGGCGGGAGGTGCCCTTACCTGGCACCACGAAGTGCACCACGGCGCGGTGGTTCCAGGAAAAGCCCTGGGGCCAGCACAGCTCCGGCTCCTCGGCCGCAGCCATCAGGTGCCTCCGGCGGCCCCAGGCCAGGCTCCTCATCCTCCTCTGCTCCTCGGCGCCGCCGCCGTGCCAGCCCCGCGCGAAGACGAACTCGGAGAGGCGAACACGGCGTGCACCCTGCTCCTGCCGCTCCAGCAGCTCCAGCTCCAGCAGGTAGCGGCTGCCGCGCACTCGGTCCTGCCGCTTCTCCACGTTCACCACGCGCTGCAGCTGGAAGCGCCTGCAGACACACAGCCTGAGAGCAGCCCCTCTCCCGGATGGGCTCTTTGTAGAACACACACCCTGAGAGCAGCCCCTCTCCCTGAGAGCAGCCCCTCTCTCTGCTCCAGCCCTGCTGGGCTCCTTCCTTTGGGCCAGCACAAACCCTCCTGCTCCCAGCTTCCCCCCGTTGTGCTGCACTGCTTCCAAAGTCCCATGGGAATGTTCAGCACCTGCTTCTCCTAAATCCACAAGCATGTGGGATTAGACCTGGGATTCCAGCCAAGAGAAAATATTTGGCAAGAGAAATGAAATAAAGGTGACACAGAAAATAACAAATGTGTCTGAATGATTGTGTGGGGCTGGTAATAGCGAATGTATTCAACACCACCTACAGCGATCTTGGCATGAGGAGTGTGTTTGGGCTACTGAAACTGGCTCTTGACAGCTTATCAAACAAGAATATGGAGTAGGACTGAGCAATCATACAGTAGAAACTGGCAGGAGCTGTAGATTCAGAATGGCCAAAACCACAGGATATGCCAGGTCACACCCCTTCGGATCATACAAGAGTTTCTGCTATAAAATAGATGTTGGTGAGTTGAAAATCTTGTGTGTACTGATCAGTTACACCTGGCTGTGACTGATGTGACCCTGAAAAAGCAAATGTGATCTTAATATGTGGCAGTAGGCCTACTTCCAAGCAGGGATTACAAGCTAATAACACCCATTCTATAAAACAGCCAGGATACTGGTCACTTATGTATAGGAAGATTAACACCAACTGAAACCTGCATGGAAAAACACTGGTAAAAAAATTATAACAATTAAGGCCAGCCCAACAGAAGGGTCAGCAGTTAGAATGTTTAGCTTATGGAAGCTAGAGGAAGTGTGTCTGTTTGCCAGAAGGAATGGTAAGTCTTGAGAAGGAAAAGAACCACACCAAGACTGTGTAACAAAAGAATACCAACAAAAGCTGGTAACATTTCTCAGGCAAAAGAAGCACGCCTAAACTCCACTGTTTTACACAGATTCTTTGCCTGAAATCTTATTTAACACACCTAGTTCATCCTCTGATTCTCAGCAGGTGCTCACTTAGCAGGTACTCCCTGTGCAGCATGGTAAACCAGCTCTGGGACAGTGCCCCTTGGTTTTCTCACTGTGCCTTACCCTTTAGTCCTCTGGTTGAGCTTCCTCAGGAAGACACGTGTAACCTCCAGGGCCTCCCTTTCTCCTAGCAGCAGATTTCCCGAGGTGTTGCACTTCAGGTCAATCCAGTCTGTGCGCAGCATGTGGAAGTCCAGGTTGCTCATGCTGAAGGTCTGCTCCCAGTTGACTGCCTGATCGAACACTGGCACGTAATCGAAATCCTCCTCATCTTCCTCCTCTGGCTCCCCATCCACCTCTTCCTCTTCTGCTGCTCCTCCAGCCTTGCCCTTCACGGGAGATGCCACCTGCGCCTCTCCTTCGCCCTCCAGCGCGTTGCTGGCCACCTTCTGCTCAGCGATGTAGGCCTGCACCTGGCTCAGCCAGCGTGGCAGCCCGGGCTGCGGGCTGGGGCTGGCAGCGCTCACCGCCTGTCGCCCGCCCATGCCAGGGTCTGGGCCTCCTTTCCCAGCTGGCATGGTGCCTGCCGACTGCAGCCTGTCCTTTGTGGTGCTGAGGTCTCCTCGAGGTCCCACCCCGATGGGAACTGTGACCTCTGAGTCCCCGGGCTGGCCAAGAGGCTGCTGCCTTTGAGACACAGTCCTAGAAGGAGGGTTTGCCCTTCTGACAGGCTCTCTCCCCTGGATGGCCCTGGCATGCTGCGGAGGGCTCCTGGAATTGTCTTTGACGCCAGCTTTTACACGGGCTCTCTTTGTCACCGGGTGTCCCTCTAGGCCCGTCAGGCTGAGGCTCTGGTTGGTAGAGGCCAGCAAGGCCGATCTGACAGCAGACCTTTCCGTCCTCCTCCTGTGCATGTCCCGTGCTGCACTGTCCCCCGTGAGCCAGAGGAGGCGGCGGCGCTCCCCGAGGGAATAGTCCTGGTGCACGCTGTCACTGCCCAGCACGCTGCTGGGAGCCCTGCCTGCCGGCCCTGCGCCCCCTGGGCCGTGCTCCGGGGCACTGGGGCTCTCCACCTCCTCCTGCTCCTCGTACTGCACGTCAGCCGGGTTCCCCTCCTGAGAGCCTGCAGGACAATCAAAGTTACCTCTGGCCTCCACCCACTGCCTTCTGTGCCCTGCCAGGCACCCCCCAGGCAGGGGGCAGCTCCTTCCCACCTCCTCTCAGCGCTGCCTCTCCTGCTCAGAGGGACAGGGATGCTCTCCCCGGGAGCTGTGCTCTTGCTGCCAGCCTCCTCAGCAGCCACAGCTCTGCCACAGGCTGTGGAGCTGTGTGGCTTTGCCCTTAGCTGTGGGTCTGGCCACAGCTCTGCAGGGCAGCTGTGACCACAGGCTGTGTCACTCCAGCCCGTGTTTTTGCTAGAACTGCACCTCAGCTAAGCTGTGGGCCTGGGAGTCGTTGTGTTGTCTACTGCAGCCCACTGTTTGGTGAGCTCCCAACCTGCCCTTCAGGGAAGTAAAAGTGGCAGCAAAAGTCTCCTCCCAGACACAGCAATCCAGCAGGGAAAGACTGAGACATCCTTGGCACGGAAAGTCAACAGCTTCTTTCAGCTCGTGCTGCAAGACCACACACAAAAGTGACAGATCAAAGGATCCTCTGGGTTCTGACATTAGGGCCCCTACCTGGCTGCTCTGTCTTTTCTCCAGAGTCCAGGCTCTTCTCTGGCCGATCCATTTTCATGTACTTGTAAAATCCAAATCTGCAGAGAGAAGAGCAAAACACAAGTTTGATGAAAGTTACTTTGACCTTTCCTGGAAGAAGGAAGAAGATCCTGAGCAGAGGAAGGCCATAATTAGCTGTCTTACTGGGAAAGTGACCCTTCTTATCCTGCAAAAAATTCCTCCTGAATGGCTGGGAGTCTTTGCACAAGGTGTCTGATGGTTGCAGTAGGGAGCATGCAAGTAGCAGTTCCCTTGTGGGGCCACCACCCCTCGGATCTGGGCACCAGTGAAAATTAGGGTATTTCTTCCCCCAGAGAGAGGCCTGGTGGTGAGCACAGTTTGGCCTTCACAGGGACAGCTATCAGGAGGCTCCAGCCACTGGCAGGCCAGGCTTGCTGGGAATACACTCCCTGTGTTTGTAAGAGAACAAACATGGTTAACATGTTTGTTTAACAAACTGGGTTAACAGTGCAAGAAAAGCGCTGGTAGTTTCCCCTTGAGACCAAAACATATTTTCACTTAAGTTATCAAAAGAAACTATAAATGCTCTAATGTTTTGGCAAGACTTAGGGAATCTTTACAAATTAACGAAGTCCTACAGAAGTGAACATGAAATTCCACACCAATTTCAGACTTCAAGCTCCTCCCCACCCTGCTAGTAAACCCAAATTTACAGCGTGCTACCTTTCCAAATAATAAGGGTTTTCCTGGTAGAAGCATTTGTTGTCTTTCTCCATGTGGCTCAGGCGGCTGTAATCATTTGGGTAAACAAAGGATAAATGAACCTGTGAAGAAGGGAGAAAGACAAAGTGAAACCCTCCTAAATGCCAGACATCAGTCACAAGGTGACCCAGACATAGCTGCAGGGTAACAGCCCTTTTTAGAGGGAGCAGGAGTTGCTCACTCTGCCTCTCCAGCAGCAGGCAGTGAGAACGGAAGGCAGCAGGAAGCATGCTAGGAGACAGGTATGCACCTTTTACCCTCTCCCTCGGCACCCATCCACCTCTCTAAGTGTGAGCTGAAGTCCTGAAACACAGGGAGAACTAACTGGGGAGAGGTGGGCAAGCTCTCCTGAAGAGATGTCCGTGGCTTTAGTAATCCCCCACACTGCAGACCCCCGGAGAATGGACTCCTCAGTCCCTGTGACACTCCCTGGGCTCAGGCCCCACAGCTAGCAGGGTCCCCTCCCGCCTGGGAGCTCCAACTCACGAACTGGAGGCCCTGGTAGCGCTGCAGAGGAAATCCATCCACCAGGTAGCTGGGCCTGTAGGGGCAGTCGGGCAGAGCACGGCGCACACGGGACCTGCTCAGCAGGGGCACTGCGGGAAGGAACACACACAGGTGAGGGCTGCAGGAGGGGCCCTGCTGCAGCCCACACTCCTGCTCAGTCACTTCTGCCCCTGGGCTCTATTTAGCCATGGGAAATATTAAGAAATAGATTAAACAAACCTTTTTGTACAGCTCAGCTCTCAGCTCTTTACACTCCTTTAAGATGCTTACACAAAAATATGCTTGGGGATGTCGTGTGAGCTGGACACCAAGAACGAGGAGCTGGCTTTAGTCTGTGCTTTGTCTCCTACAGCGACTCTGCAGCTGCCCCTCTCTTTTGCACCAGGAATAAAAAGCACGGCCCAGATAACTGTGGCGTAGCAGGACAATCCCTCCCAGCTGTGCTCCTGCGCTGGCTGCAGGTACCTCCTCAGCAAGTCTTACCTTCATACAGAGTGTCCCGGGGGTCAGGCTTCAACATGTCAGCCGGGTGTGCCCTGCTGCCGGCAGCCCGGCCCCTGCGCGTGGCCAGCGTCTGCGGGATGTGCCCGACCTCGTCCATCTTCAGAAGCGTCTCGTCTGGAAACCAGAGAGAGAGCACCGGGGGAGGCAGGGCTACCTTGATCCTTGCCCCAGAAAGCACCTCTCCGCAGTGTCAGCCCTTCCCACGTGGCACTGCACCCATGGCACTACTGCTGTCTCTGGCACAGGCCAAGGAAGGGCTCTGGCCCAGAAAGCTGCAGATATGGAAGCTGTGGGGTGGGAGCACGGCTTTCACTGAAAGCGAAACACACAGTGATGAGGAGTGGAGGAAAATGACCTCCTGCCTTGGATACAGCAGCAGTGGTGTGCTGAACAGGCCCCATGCTGACAGGAACTGCTGCACACCTCTGTATTACTAGTATTAAGTTTCTTTACAAAGGAGATGAAGAAAGATGAATGAGAGGAGAAACCTGAGGAGTGAAGCTTTTGCCTGTGGTGGAAAAGGATCAGGACCTTGGGGAAGGACCTTTGGTGGCTGAGGAGGATGTTACTCCAGAAGGGGAATAAAGTCCCACAGTAAGCCAAGAACAACAGGAAGCTCAAACTCAACACTGGGTATTGGTTACATTTTTCCTTGGGTGCTGCTGTCATGGGTGGACCTTACTCTAAAATGAGGGGAACTGAACAAATATGCATGAGGGAAAAGCAGTATCCTGCCAAGGGCACTGGTGAGCAACTTCTGGGTACTGAACCACACGGGACCCCAGAAAGAATGCATTGTCAAGTGATACAGCCAAAGGCTAATATTAATGAGGGAAAAAACTATGGGCAGAAGGCAACAGATAAAAATGAGACTGCAGCACTGCACTTAATCATGAAGGGATCTTCTGGAATGTCAGTCTTCTATTCTACAGGTAATTAGTAAGAAGAAAAGAGCAGAAGGAAAAAGGAAGAAGACAGAAGACCGAATGGAAAGCCTAGTCCTAGCCAAATGGGAGGTTTCAGAAAATACAGCAGCAGATTGCAATCCAAGGCACAGCCAACAGATGTCTTGATTACATCAGGGAGTCTTCCATGCACAAAAGGGCTGGTATGGAAAAAAGCCCAGAAATGTTGGAAGGCAACAGCAGTAGATATGGAAAGGGGGAATGCTGGCAGAGGAAAGTGATGCTGACAAAGCCGGGTAAGGGTAAACAGGACTAAGGAGGTCCTTAACTGATAACACCATCACTTGATGTGCTAAGAAGGGTTTACAAAACAGGAGAGACTGGACTGATGTGTTTGCAGCAATCCAGCACCAGCTGAAAGAGACCTGAGGCTGGTACAGAAGAAAGCAGCATCCCCAGCACTGCCTGCTGTGTTCAGGACCCAGAGTGAACTCTCCTGAGGACTACAGCAGCCCCTTTCCCCTGGCTGTGTTGGGCTGGCAGCACACCTACCCCCACAGCTCCCGTGTTCTGGGACTCACGTCCCCCTGGCTCTCAGCAAGCAAACTCCATCCTGTGTAACTCTCAAGCTACAACACTTCTCACCTCTGCAGACCCTCCTCTCTGCCCTTCCTCACTACCTCTGGACTTCCTGCAATAATATTCCAATCTTACTTCCGATTCTCCTGTGTTTAATGATGAGTCACACCCTTGTCCAGCTCCTGAACTGTCTGCACCTTTTTCTCCCAATGAGGCGCATACCTGGTATTTGCCTGGCTAGACAATGATTCATGGTGAAACACTGGATGCTGATACATTTAGGAAGAATGGGGAGGTGCTTGGGAAAACTTGTGATGAAGATACTTACTAGCAAAAAGAGAGAGATATTGGGAGTCAATGACTTTGAACTTCACTTCTGGGTCATTCAGTCTCCACTGGAACAGAGAAACACATTAAACTGAAGTAGCTATGGAGTTAACCAAGCCTGAACCACCCCTACTAGGGCAAATCTACCCAGCAGCAAAAGACTGGGAATGAGCTGAAATCCCCCAGGACACATCCAAACCAGGAAAGGCCAAAAGGCATCAACAGCCCCCAGAGAAGTCAGATCCATCCCAATTAAGCAGAGGAAGGGGTCCTGACACATGGCCGGGCCTATCCCACACAGAAGTAGGTAAGGACTCTGGAAGGGATTAGCAACATCTCATGCAATGAGGAGCTGAGGCCAGGGAAGGAAGGGAACTGGTTACAGACATCATTCCCGAGCTCTGTGGGGACACACATACTCCCACCACTTCCACAGACTCACTGCTACTTCCACATGGTCGGTTCCTCTGTCATCCTGCTTGTGCAGCACCTCGAAGTAGTACCTGCCTGCCGCTGACAGCCTGCGGAGAACAAGGTGTCTGTCACCAGGAGCATTAAGGAACATTTCTTAGCTTGTCAGCAGACAATGAGTGGAGAGCAACCACACCCATGAAACAACCTAATTCTCAGGGTAGGCAGGGTTAGTTTAGCCGCTGCCAAGAAAATCCAGATCCTGACAGTGAGATAGGTAGCTTCAGTTGTGCACCTGGAGCACTCCAGACCCTTCTCAGTTAATTCTGAAAAACTCCCTCTCAGTGTCGCCTGCTGGGTTTTGGCCTCTGGGAAACCTGGCCAGTTTCAAGGCAGGAACCTTGGGATATAGTTGAACATATAGGAGAGCCTGGATGTGCTGGTGGCGACTGCTTCAGGGAAGAAAATCACAGCATTGCATTCCTGCAGTAAATCAGCAAAGCTTTGGCAATACCCCAGAGTAATCCCTTTCTCTGTATTGCTAAACTCTTCAGGACAAGCCTGAGTGCTTTTCCCTTGTCCTTGTGACTTCCTGGTCATGTGCAGAGGTGGCTGGGACCGAGGGACTTTGCTCACTCACCTCACCATGTTTGACTTCTGGCTGTAAAATTTCCCAAACTCTCCTGGTGCAGTCCACTCCTTCCCTGTCTGTGAAGAACAGAAGATGGCTCTAGTTAAGATGAGTTTCTTCCCTTTTTACTGCACTGACAATGATAAAACCAGAAAATTGAACTCCCTCTTCCCTCCAATTCCTCCTGGTAAGTCATCTGTGAAATCCATCACCTGTGGACAGATTTAAGCCCCTTAGTTGTGAACGAGGGACTCCCAATAGCAGTACCAAGAGGTAACTGGCTTAAGGTATCACGTCATACCCCATCTGTGCTCATGTTGTCTGTAGCTGGGCAGGGAAAGAAACCTGGGTAGGCCAAGGAAGCAGTAAGTCAGTACGTTTCTGCTCCCACAGAAACACTGAAGCGTCGATGGAGAAGCCCTGCAGCGTGCACTGTACCTTGCCTACGCTGGCCAGCAGCTGGAGACCAGAGGGCTTTTCATCTGGGCTCAGCCAGAACTCAGCATTGTCATCCGCAGCAATGGCAAACTGGAACTCCCCTGTCAAGAGACGGAGGGAGTAAGCAGGGCTTTGGGGTAAGGGCTTGTGCACAGAACAGATCCTGCTCCTCTAAAATGCTGTCTTTGCCCTTTTTTCTGGTGAGACCATGCTTCCCTTTTGAAATTAGCACCTTCCTGCCTTTGAACCTCTGTGAATTCTCTTCATTCTGCTGTGACGGAAATAAAACTTTACAGATATCACTGGTTCACTGTCCCTCCTGCACTGGCTTTACCTGTCAACTAACCTGGAAAGCTAAGAAGTCTATGCAAAGCCTCCTTTTTGCTTCCAGAGCAAAATTCCGTGCGAGACGCAGCATTTGGATGAGGCATGCGCACGTGGAGCCACGGAGGGAGGCAGAGGGGCTTGAGGCTCAGTCTTTGTCCAGGGTCACGGGGCTGGCAGCTGCGGGCCAGGGCCCGTGACAGAGGCTGAGTGCCAGCAGGCTGCTCGGGGCAGAGCATGCAGCTGGGGGACACAGATGTCAGCTCCGTCAGACGGCATTCACGCACCCAGGAGCAGCAGGGACACCAGGGATGTCAGGGACAGTCCTGGCCATGCAGGGGAGGGAGGCACAGCTCAGGGATTGTTCGTGCCCACACGCACGCCATGGGGCTGAGCATTCCAACAGCACTGTTATTTATCTAGCACTTCCCATCTGCTTTCTGCTGGGTTTTTCCTTTCCACCCTACCAGGGAGAGGCAGATGTGTTTCCAGCCACACCACGGCCACAGCCAGTCACACACACCACCCACGTGAGGGACCCGGTGTTGGGCTTGCCGGGCTGAGGGCACCAGTGGTTCAGCACCAGGAGGAGAGGGAGGCTGGGGAAGGTGACAAGAGACATGAGTGAAGGCACTCAGAACCTCACCATCAGTGAAAGGATGCAGGTAACCAAATATCCGGAGACCATAGTTGGTCCATTTTGGGGACACGGCCAATTTCTTCAGCGTGGTTCTTGTCTGAAGTTGAAGAAGAAAAAAATAATAAAAATAATTTTAGATGTGACAGGAACAAGGGGAGAATCCAAAACCCTGGGACAGGAGGGCAGAGGGTTTTCTCTGAGAGGAGGATGGGGTACAGGATGCAATGGAGGCAGAGGGAAAGAGCAAACCAAATAGGAAATGAGGTGGAGCAGGTGCTGCTGAGAAGCTGCAAGGGATGCCATTGAGATGGTGGGGACAGGCCATGGCATCCCCTAGCCCCTCAGAAGGAGAGCACCAAATACAGGGCTCCTTCAGCCCGTGTCTGAGCCCTGGCAGGCCAGCACGTGTGAAATGACCTCCCCTGTGCAGCAGACAAACTGCCACCCTTGAACCCTTGTGAAAGCTTCCTGCTCCCTCAGCAGGAGGACAGAGGAGGCGGTTGAGAGGGAGGTGGTGGACTTTAACCAAGAGCAGGACACAGGGAGGTAGGGACAGGATGTGAAGGGAGCAGGGCTGATCCCCTGGGAAGCTGAGCTGGGAAGTGCAGGACGTCATGCTGTTACTCACGTGAGGGAAGAGGGGGAAGTGGAGGTTTCTCCTGAGCTGCTCGATGGAGCTGCCACACCAGTCCTCAAACACGTGCAGGTTGGCCTGGCCCCGGAACTAGAAGGCAGAAGTGGGGCACCATGAAGTGCTGCATCCCTCCTGGTGTGTCTGCCCTGCTCTGACAGCCTTGGCCATGGCCCCAGTACTGGAGCACTTGGGACAGGGCAGGAAGATTCCTCTGCTGTGATGGACTGGTCTGCAGGACACATGGGTCCAGAGCACTGCTGCGCATCTGCTGAAGGTGCAGGGCTGGCACACGGCACTGAATGGCACCAGGGAACTGTGCTAATGCTTGGGACACGCCAGTTCCATGGCTGGGCTTGGCTCCGTAAGGAGGTGTTTGACCAGAGGGCCGTGCTGTGGAGCACACTGCAGGGTGGCAACAGCTCCCCGTCATGTAACGTCTCACGCCCTGCAAGAGGGTGTTTCGGACTCCCTCACCATGTCAGGACTGTTCTCCTGTCCCGAGGAGGAGGGGACATGCTAGGGAGGGGAGATGGAGGCTGGGCAGGGCGGGGAGCAGCAGCACAGGCAGCTCAGTGGGCAGCATGGCCTCCGCATGTTTCTGCAGACACAAACCACTGAGGGAGCTGGGGGCTCCAGCCAGGACAGCACAGGAGGGTGTGCAGTGTGAGCACAGCTCCCTGCTACGCAGCCAGCCCCGTCAGGAGAGCCTCTCCATGTCCAGCTGAGACCTGCAGCACAGCTGGGCTGGGAAAAGCTTGCTGGCCACTGTGGGACTTCAGCAACACACTCCTCAAAGGACAGACTTTATTTTTGTCAGAGTCATTCAGAAGGCAATCGCTGTCTGCCCACCAGCAAAGTCCAAGCTTTCTGCCTGCAACCAGTGGAGCTGGATGCTGAAACCCTCCTGGCAGGACTGGCATCCAGCAGTGAAGAATAAATAAGCTGCAGACGGTACAAGCTACCTTAGATGGCAAAACGCTGAAGAAAGGAAGAGGTTGCCTTGGGACCGGGAGGTTTTGCTGAGGCTGTCTTGCCTATATAAGGGCTGTGGGAGCAGGGCTGGGGAAACAGCCTGAACAGCACCCAAATGTCTACAGATGGCAGCAAATTCTTAGTTTTCACTGGGGAGACTCTAGCAGGCCTGAAGCAGCACAGTGGAGGAGGGTCCAACCTCTCCGTGCACTTCTGCCAGAGAAACTTCTTCACTGAGTTATTTCTCCCAGGACGGTGGGCTGGGGGTGTGTTTTAAAATGAACTGTGGCTTGAAGGAAGGTGAGAAGCAGATCTGGCTCCACACAGTAATGCTCCTTGCGAGCTGTGGACTTTAGTGGTGCACGTGAAAACCATTTCTGTGTGCCAGGCAAAGCACATTCACACCTTCACATGCCACTGCTGCTCTGGAGTGGTCTCTTGTCAGCCCTCTCTCACTGGTGTCCCCGCTGCCAGGGCTTGATGGATGTCTGCAAGCCCACGATGCCTCCCACTAACATCTCCTCCTCCTCCCTCCTCTGCTGACATCCCTCAGCCTGGATTCTGCCCACCAGACAAGAGGAAAAGCAGCGAGACAAAGTGGATGTAATTCCTCAGAGCAACACACAAAATCAGATTGGAGACAGACAGGGGGCTCAGGGCGATGGATGCAGCCCAGAGCAACCTGGGACTCTGCAGGAACTTGCAATACAAACAAATCACTGCCAGCGTGACAAACACAGAACTGGAATTTAATTGCTGTGCAGTCCCGTGCCCCTTGGCCAAATGCAGGTTCACACCCAAGGGTCTTACACTGCTTTTCTCAGCCAAATCAAATAATGAAAACTGCTGTTTCTTGTGGAACATGAAGGGAGAGGAACAGGCTGGGCTCCCACAGAGAATCACTGCCAGAAGCTGAGTCCTATGGAAGTCTGCTGCTACCCACAAGCGAAGCTGGTTTGGGGTTTTTTTGAGCATTGCTTGCACTCGGCAGACAGCAGGCTCAGAGCTCTATGAAACGTAGCACAACACTCCCACGCTGTGGACAGGCTGGCACTGCAGCCCGCTCCTGCCAAAGACAGACCCAGGGGATGATCTCAAAGCTCGAGACTGCAATGAAGCTGGGCTGGCTTTGACATGGGGCAGCCCAAATGCAAAATCAGATAGTTATGAGGCAAATCCCAGAAGACTGGCTAGACTTGCTAAAATGTTTGCAGAGTAGAACTTGGACAGGTTCCATTGCAATACAACACTTCACTGCAGTTTGGCAGTATTAGGGAGAGCACAGCCTAGTAAAAAATAAGGCAGACACTACTGTATTAGGTGCACCATCAGTACTTATAAAGATAATTCCTGAGATTTCTAGCCCAACGCTCTTTCCTCCAACGTCTTTACAAAGCCTCCAGAGAGGGGATTCTGGCAGGAGTTCATGAGATCACTTTGCTTTCCTGCACTTGCAGCTACTAGAAATTAACTGGTAAATAGTAGGTATTTCTTGCATGCGATTTTAAAATCTTTCCTAAATCAACAGATTTTTTTCCTGAGTTGCAGCAGCTTAACTTAGTTTCTCTTTCCTCTTAAAGGGAAAGAAAGAACATTATTGACAGATAAGTGCTGGCTGCCCAAAGGGCTGCTTTGGGAGTGAAAACTGAGCTAGGCTTTAATTTTAGGCCCCCACGAGTCCACAGCGTAGCAGCTGTTTTGAAACTCTATCACCTCTGTCCCTCCAACTCAATTCATAGCTGCCCATTACAGGCAGCTGAGAAATTCTTCTGTTTGCTACACAAGTATCCTCTCCTGCAACATGCCGTAAGAATCTCCTGCTTGGGGGTTTTTGCAGACTGCAGTCATAGAGCAACATCACCACCGTTCCCGATTCACGTGCACAGAAATGTCAATGGATTTTCTCAAACGTGGTTTTTAGAAACATGGTTTTTCTAAAACACGGTTATGCGTTTGACTTCCCAGCTTAGAACTACCTGGCAAAGGCCAGGAGATTGAGGACCTAGCAAGCAACAAGTTAAGTTCCCCTTCTGCCCTTAAAAACATCTGCTAGCCCAAACTCTATCGTGTCAAAACTATCTAGGGGGTGGCACACCCAGGGGGTGCTGAGCAAGGAGGCCAGGGAAGAAAGATCAGGGCAAGCAGCAAAGCTGAGAGAAATGCAGCAGCAGAGACATGACCCCCTGCCCTATAAGCGAAGCAGGACGGAGAAGAGAAGGCTTTCCTAATTTAATCCTGGGCAGCTTTGGCATCACAGAGGCAAATCAGCTGCGTAGCTGCACGCAGCCAGGGAATGATAAACAGGGCACAGAGAGGGCCTGAGCCACGGAAGAAAGGCGACATTGTGCTGCCAACCAGAAACTCCTGGGTTTGTAAGAGTCTTCTGTCTCGTCAGAGTGGCTGCAGCCCCTCCTCCTGCCTGGCCCAGCTCCCCTGACTGGGTGACATTCAGCAGCCAGCAGCTGGGCTTGGCCGCGCGCTCTGCTGTGCTGGGCACTTGTGGGAATCCATCAAGACAAGTTAGCAGCACAGCCCCTGTCAGGATGGGCACGAGTGGACAAGGCAGGGACAGCAGCAGAGACAGAGGGAGCAGCAATAGCTCTGTCTTTCAGTCCTCTCAGGAAAGGACACTTCCTCTTTGGGCAGGTTTGGTAGCAGGACAACACTCCAGCACAACCTCTTGGTTTTGTGCAGTTCCTGTGCAACTGTACAGGTGCTGCAAGGGGCTGTGCTCCTGGGCATCCCTCACACCTCCCTGCAGAGAGAAAGAACTCCTGAGGCTGTGCAGATGTGGAGGAGGAAAGGACATTTTAAATGCACCCCAGCACTGCCCAGAGCTTTCTCCTCTCAGAGCTGAGCAGATGCTTTTGCAGAGGTAGATGAGAACAGACAGCCTAAGCAGTCACTTCTCTGGAAGTGCTCCCCACACCTACAGCAGTGTCAAATGGTGACACTCACACCCCACAGCACAGGTTTGCCCTGACAAGAGGCAGGCACGTTTCCAAATTAATGAAACCAAACACCCTGCATCTCTCCAGCCTGGGCAGGCAGTGGGTGATGCTGGCAGCTGGAAGACTTTGCTCTGGTGCCTGGAAGTGACAGTAAGGACAGGGACCATCATGTCCACGGGCATCTTGAGGAACCAGGAGCAAGGGTGAACCCTCCTTTCCCCCAGATGCCAGAGCAAAACTTCAGTTTGGGATTTCCAACGAGCACTTTCCTACCACATTATCCAAGACTGAAGACTTAAGCTGCCTATCTCATATCCTGAAACTGAGAGAGGAAAATTGAAACCTGTCCTTTTTTGGCAATGCTGGCTGCCAGCTCACCCTGCAACTCTGTTAATTATTTATGTTTGTCAGGAATATGCCTCTCTATTCAAACAAACCCCAGCTCCCTGACCTGTGTGAGGCAACCTGGTGTCCCTCCCCCAGGAATCAGGCTGCAATTAAGTTATTAGAGATGCTGTGGGAAGGGCACAATGGGATTACAGACCCTGGGTAATTAATTTGGGTAGAGTCACAGAAAAGCTTAATCCCCTGGCTGGGAGAAATTTCAGCTGGTGGTTAGGAGGACAGCAAGCAGCTTTGTACAGAGCTGTATCCATGGATCCCCCCCACCTCCTGCAGCAGGTACTGCTGAACCTCTGGTGTCTGCCTGCAGTAAGGGGGACTCTGCTGACCTCTGGTACACACAGTGCTGCACCAAGGACAGGGAATTTTGCCTTATACAGCCAAAGAGAAAAGTGTCCAGGGCACAGCGTGCACCTCAGCAGCTGCACTCCTAACCTGACACACCCCAGCTGGCCACTTCCCAGATACAAGTACTTTGGGAATCTCTAGGGAGGGACCAGAGAACAGGGTAAAGCCTCAGGGAAGCTGGGAGATGCCACACGGAGCCTGTACGGCCTGGTCTGTGGGAGAGGGGAGCAGCAAGTGCTCAGTGTCATCCCTGGGCACAGCAGCAGCCCTGCCCCTGGCATCCTGCTGGCTCCTGGCCAGCAGCTGCTCCTCTGGGAGGCTGCCCTGCCTGCATGGCCCTGCAGCTGGAGCAGCCCCCAGGCTCCAGCTGGGAGCAGCACTCCAGCCCACGCTCTGACACACAACAGACCCATGGCCTGCTCTGGTTCTGGGAGGTGACTGGTGCTGCCAGGAAGGCTGAGGCTCAGGCTGCAGGGACCTGAACTGCTCCTTGCTGTGGCTGCAGGGATACGCTCTCCTCCATCACCAGTGAGATCTGGAGACCTGAGGGCAGGGCCAGCAGCCTGCTCCCTCCCCGGGGGGTCACCGAGGTTCCTTAATTTGTGCAGGTCTCTAATCACCTTGAGGAATTTAGTGAGCTGGCTCCATTAACTAAATGCCCCCTGGCTGCAGTCCCTCTCATTAGAAGCAGGCTGCATTGCTCCCTTATCTGAAGAGGAATGATGAGATAAGGGAACAGGGGAGGAAAGAGTAATTGAGGCATGAAGGAAACAAAGGGAGTGCTTACCCCAGCCTGCAAGGGTCACCAGAGAGGGTCTCAGTTCGAGGAAGTGCCACTGAAGTGGAGAAATTTCCACGTGTGATACCCAGAGGTCGGATGGCAAAAGCCAGAGCAAGAGCTGTGTGACACTTCCGTGTGCCACGGTCATGGCTTGAATGACTGGCCCTACCCACCCCAGCCCTGAATCAAGTTCCCTTCTCAGGCAGGCAGTGGGCTGCCTGGAATTGCGGGTGGGTGCTTGGAGCCTTGAGGACTCGTGGAGACACCCAATTATCTGGAATCTGGACACTCCAGTCTGTCCGGATGATTACTCAGGCCTGTGATTATCATTAAGCAGGGAGAAGCGATAGGGAGTGGACTTCTAGTAAAGTGAATTAATTTCCAGGCACAGGTCCCTGCCTTTCATTTCTGCTGTACAGTCTCTGGCCATAACCCCCTCACACAAAACGATGCAGAAAGGCACCCACCTCTGGCATCCATGGGACAGGGCTGGCCACAGCTGCGTAATTTGATTTATTCCTCCCACCTATCTGCAGCTCTTGGATCTGAAATACAGTAGAGGAAAGTCAAAATAACCTGATAAATGACACTGACATGTACAAGATGGTTCTATACAAGCTCTACAAGAGGGTTCAAACCTCATCACAAGAACATAGAAGAAAATAAAACAAGTTTTCAAGTTCCCTTTCCAAAGGACAGGCCAGGTATCTTGAATGTAACAGGGTGAAAACGCCCCCTGGCTTTTTTGACACCACATTTCCACGGTGAGCTGCTGAGGGAGAAGGATACCAGTATTTTATAACTGCTTGCCAGCACACAATTAAAACTTAGGTCATTCTCTGGGGGGGTTTTTCCCCATCTGTGTTTCAAAAATGCCCAAGCAAGAGTTCTTCCAGCACTGCCTTCAGTCAACAGCACTGAGATGTGCTTCACTGGAGAGCAGTAAACTCTCTCCCGACTTTTCACTTCTGGCTCTCTGTTGCCTTCCTGTGCCACAAGGCCAGCCAGCTCCATCCCAGCGCCGCGGCTGGGTACATCTAAAATAACTCCACTGACTACAGTGGGGCCATTGTGGGCTCACGTTGCTGCAGCCAGCTCAGATTCTGCCCTGTGGCAAGCTCTCTCTCCCGTGTGAAGAGAGAGCTGTCTCTTGGGGCAGCATCAGGAGGGAAGGGCTGCCCTTCTGAACGTTTGAAGGCAGCTCAAGCGTCCTCACCTGGTGTCCCAGCTTCTGTGCGTAGTCCAGCTGAAGGCCTGTGTCCCCACCTGGGACACTGGTGTCTGACAGAACCTTAGCAAGCTCCCTCCAGCTTTCGTATCCTGTGCAGAGGAAATGGAAAGGTGTCAGGGAACAGGCTCAAAAAAAGAGAAAGCACAGCAGTCACCAGAATAACCTGGTCTTCACAAGGCTGAGAGACCTCTAACAGTCCGGAATGGTCCAGCACAGACCAGGAGCTGTTTATGTTGCCTGGAGTTGGCAGACTGGCACAGAGAGAAAAAAATGCCTTTATCTTCCTAAAAGCTCTTCCCTCCTTCTTATTAATTTAATACTTAAAGATTCATCATAGTTCTAAAACATATATCAGAGATTTCATTAATCACCACAGGACTGGGAATTATTTTTAGATTACTCAGATGGTACCAGTAGTCAAACTAAAGAATATAAATTTTTATCAATTAGCAGTGCCAAAGAAAAAAATAAGACAATAACTAGATTACGAATTAATTTAACCATCAAAAGCATATTATTCTTATATGCACCTATTTTCAGAGTAAAAGCTTCAATTTTCTTTTCTTAAAGGAAATTATGGACACTCATCTGCAACACTAAAATATTGGCAGTGATGCAGTCAAGGACACTGCTGTTGAAATGAAGTCACCTTCCAGGCTCAAAGCAACTTCATCTGAAACTCCCTTCCCCTCTCATTCTGCCTCCTATGGTGTGCTGATCAAAGGGGGCAATTAACAAAAAGAAAGTGCAAAAAATGTGAAAGGCATGAAAGCAGTCAGAGATTCAAGTAAGAGACAAGGCTCAAGCCAACTGGGGTGTCCTGCTTTCCTGGTGTGGGTGTTGGCTTGGATGTGTGGGTTTCATTCAGGCCCTGTTAGATGCTGAACAGTCACAAATTTCTGATCAAGATCTTCTCTACCCCAAGATCCTGATTTGAAGCTGTGCATTTAAATTTATGATTAAAAATATGAAGGTCAGTATTTATCTTCTGCAGAAGATTTTTTAGTCACTGGGTGAGTAACCTACTGATTAATGCAGCTAAGCACAACTTGTGCTTCAGGAACTTACTGTCATGGGGAAAAAAAAGGAGAAATTCCTTTGTCTTTATATAATTTTATGTGTAACTGGTGAGTTTTCCCCTTGTTCAGAGCAATGAGGTAGAGACCACTGTTTATGACTGTCCTGCAACTGCACGCGTGGCCCCACTCAGAATGGGGCTGAAACAGACTTTGTAGTTCATGTGAAATTCAGCATTTGCTGCTTTGAGAGCTCCTTATAATAGCGGGACAGAACAGCAGTTTTTTTTTTTTTTTTCAGAGAATAGACCCACAGAAGCATAGAATATCCTGAGTTGCAAGGGAGCCACAAGGATCACTGAAGCCCAGTTGGTGAGAGAGGAACCAAGTAAATAAGGAGAAAAAAAAAAAAGAGCAACAGAAGTCAGTTCACCCCTGCAGATTCACCAAAGGAAGCCACCAAGAGAAGCAGGTTTTTTTCTCTTGTGCAGAGGGGAGAGGTTATTTGGTTCCATCGTTGAAGTCAGCCCTTCATGCCCTGTGGAACAGACTCAGGACACAGCATCAGTAGCCCGGCTGCTCTGGGCAGGGCTGCTGGCCCCCACAGCAGCCACTCTGGCTGCTCCACGGCTGGCACCCAGCCCGCCTCCCAGCAAACACAGAGGCCTGCCTGCACACAAGTGCCAATGGCTGACATTTCTCTGACCCTTGGAAAAGAGAAGAAAGGGAGGCAATTCTCTGTGTTGTACAAATATTTACCTAACACACCAGCCAAGCACAGAACAGACAAAGGAGCTACGAATTAATCTGGAGGCAGTGATTTCCTTGCTGGGTAATTTGCGCTTTGGCAAGCCAATTCTCCAGCGTGGTAGGAAATTATTTCCAGAACATAATAGGATCAACACTCCCCTTAGAGAAAGTTCTTGGCACTCCAGTTCCTTCTGAAAAGATTGGCTTTTCCCTGGGGGTCTCCATGGGACACCCTTGGAGAAGGACCTGGTTTTGCCCGTGCTTTCCTCACTGAAAGGAGGAAACCACAGAAAAGCCAGATCTCCTGCAGCTTCCTGCAGTCAGAACACCTCCCGAGGCCAACTGCTCACCAAGGATTCTCCACAGCCTTGCGGTCTCCACTGCTGTGAGACAGCCGGAGAGGGGAGCCCTGAGGCCCCGTGCATGCCCTGTCCAGGAGCACCTGGGCGAGGTGATCTACCGCAGGTTCAGCCTGTCCCCAAGCTCTCCCTGAGCACTGCTCACTGGCTCGAGCACTCTCCTGGTGGCTACTTAAAGCCAACAGGCCTACGCCTGGAAAAAAGCAGGAGTCAAGAACTAAAACACCTCAGCAAACACTTCATGTTGCTAGGAAGGAATGCCAGAACTATTAGCTTTGATGGTTTTGCTCCAGTCCCTCTACAAAACCAGTTCTGGCAAGGATGTGGAAAGGCAGAAAAACCATGAAGGCATAAATCAAAGGCTTGGGAAGAGCCTGTCTCAAAGCCAGGGGAAGATGCTGGGCCAGGCATTGCTGCCACTAGCCTGTCAGACAGATGCACGAGCCAGCTCCTTGCCCTTCTCTCTTCTGGGCTTCACTTCCCAAAGCATTTCCCATCACTTCCCAAAGCACACCAGTTGTTTTCCAAGGGAGGCCCTCAGGACCTGAGCTTCCTCCTGGAAATAAGGGCAGGTGAATACAAAGAAAAGACAAAGAAGCTGAAGAGGAGGCTGAAATAGATGCTGCATCCTACAGCAGAGCCCCTGCAAGAGGCAGCCAGTCTGGAGCCAGCTGCCCACAGCCCCAGTGAATCAACCATTAGGAGACAGAAAAGCTGTACCAAGAGAAAATAAGGTGGAGATGATTCTTGCCTAGGGTCTGGTGAGCCACGAGTGCCATGTCTGCCTCTTCTCAGCCATGCCTTTTACTGCTCCTGGGTTCAAAGCCAGCAAAGGGAGCTGCAAGTGGAGATGGAGAGATCTCACCCAAGAGCTATGACTCTGCCAGAGCAGTGCACTTGAAGCCCAGTTCAAGAGGAAATAAAACAAAACTGAAAAAGCAGAAGGCCATGGGCAGAGATAAGAGGCAGCAGTACCCAGGGAGCTATCAGGCCTCGAGGCAGCAGTGTGAGCAGAGCTGCTCTGTGTGCTCAGAGATTAGATCCATCCAGCCACCTCCATGCCCCCGGCCCAGACAGCACTGACATTTCAATTAGCCTGTGGAGATACCTGGCAATCCTGCAAGGGGAAATCCCAGACCCACTCAGGTGATCAACTTCCCCTCTGAAAGATGAGATTTGATTACTCTGCTGTTGTTACTGCTGCTTACATAGCTGCAAATGCTATTAACACCCACATGCTAGCCAGCCCTTTTGTAACCCTGCTAAATGATTTCCCTCAGCAGCCTCAAGAAAGAACAGGTCCACGGGCTGTTTTGCACAAAAGCACTTTCCTTCTTTTCTGAGACCCTTCTCCTCTTCTTTTTGTTGCAAGGAAGAAAGGGCAAGCAAGAAACTGGCAGGAATGAAGCAGGGTGTTGTTTTCATTACCCCCAGCATCCCTCACCATGGCTTGATGTTTTAACCCTCCCTACGATGGTCTTATTTCTCCTCTTATCCTGCTAGAGCATTTTCAACTTACTGTTATTCCACGAGCCTTCAGCACCATTTGAGGTCTTTCCCAGAGTTCCTCCTGGCTGCAGAGGCATCAACACCCATCTCCTGGCCCACCACACACATCAACACAGCCCCGCAACACCGAGTACAAAAATCGTGGGGATGAGGTGGAACCCGACCTTCTACAGATAGAGGTGTGGGTGAAGGATACAGTGAAAAGAGACAGCCAACAGTTTCTGGACATAAGGGTGCGTTAGGTCAAGTCATGCATCACAGATGGGGTCAGAGAAACTACCAAAAAAACCCCATTCAAGGGTAGGGCCAGGCCAAGGGAGTCTCTTTGACTTATTTAGGTCAATTAAAAGGATAGACAGAAAAGAACGAACGTCAAGACTAGAATATCACTCTTGCAGTTAAGTCTATTCAAGGAGCATGAAACCCGGTGTTACAGAGGGAGCCCTGCAAATCTTTCTATTTCTGGTTAGTGCAGAACCCACAAACAAGGTTGCTGACCTCCTCCAGGGACAAAGCTCAAGTAAGGAACCTTGTGTGCAGAAATAAATTACTCCATCCTTCCTCCAGGTACAACTCTGAATCACTGCTCTGTGAATGGCTTTGCAAACTGACAGTGAGCTGCAGAACATTAAAGGTACTTGAAGTACGATGGAGGAAAAGGCAGAGCACTGGACTTGGGAAGGAGAGGAAAATCATCAGACTTTAACTATCCAGGGCACTAATGCAGTCTCACTGCCAGACTCACCCACAGGTAATACCTTGCTGCTGTTCCCCTCTAGATACAGGAAATGTATTTCATGCAGCAAGGGAGGAACTGAAAAACAATGGCTGGGGCACTAACTGGTTGTATAGAAAATACAATTCAAATCTTGCTTCTGTCACAAAAAATTTCCATTGCCCTAGTTAAATCACTAAAACCACCCATGCCACACAACTATCTAGCAAATATTGCCTGCTGTCTGAAAGCTCAGTGAGGATATGCACAGGTGGAGATGCAGGGCTGGATTTGAGTGAGAAAGACCATCATGTAGCTGCACTATCCCTCAAAACTGCAGGGCTGAGCTCCCGTGTCAGCTCCAGAAATGCCTCTTTCAACCTAGAATGTACTAGAGCAAATCTATTGTAAACCCCTGCTCGTCTGCACACGCCACACTGATGGCACAGGAGGTTCAGGAGTCAGAGCATGCAGCAGCTGAGGTGCCCAGCCACAGCTCTGGCTGTGCAGCCACAACCCCTGCCCGAGGGACTTCTGCCCACAAGAGCCCTGGGTCCTCTTCCTGCCCATCCTCATCCCTTCAACCACACAACTCCTCTCTCCTCTCTCCTCTCCAACTGGGGAAGGGGGAAGAGCAGAGCACTCCATTTTTCAGGGGAAAGAAGATACATTGGCTCGAATGAAGACTGAGCAGAAGAGCACCTACTGCTGCTCTCAGCAGCGTAAGATAAAAGCCCATGATTTTGGCACTGCTAACTTCTGCAGCAAAGCAGGGAGAAATGCTGGCTAGTCTGTTACCCTCCTGAGGTATTCCATGGGCCATCTTAAACCACATAGAACACATATAGAAGCTTTTAAATAATAAAAGATATTTTCAACATTATGGCCACGATAGCTGCGCAGTTAAAATCCTTAACTGCTGGCAAGTTCCACTCTTTAATTTACAGGACATGGCAATTGTGCTGCAATTATGGTGTGCTTGTCCCCGAGACACTGTGCAGCACACAGGCTGCCTCTGTGCCTGCCTCTCTGTACAATATTGCCATCAAAAGCAGTCTCTCTGGTTTTACAGTCCTCACGCACAGCTACAGAGCTCTCAAATCAGCTACAGCCAGTCAAAGCGGGCTGATTCCAGTCATACCAAGAACAAAGGTATTTGAGGAGCTCTCATCATGGAATCGACTCTTACCAAGCCAGCCTTTTGCCAGTCATTGTCTTCAAAATATGGGATTTGCATCAAAACAGTTACTGGTGTGAGACTTACCTTGCTCAAAATTCAGTACTTGGAGTATTTGGAAAAAACAGCAGGTTGTGAGTGGAGCAATCAGGAGATTTGTATACAAGGCTAGATTTTGATTTTTACTCCTGCTCCTAAGAGAAAAGTAATTTGTTACTTTGATGGTGGACTGGAACATAAGGCATTATTTTTGTTTCAAAAATACCTTTAATCCTGGAACATTTGCATGAGTTTCTACCAATTTACTCCCAGTGACCACATCCTCAACAGCTGACTCACACTCTGCTGTCTGCCTTATTTTGTTTTTAATACAAATAATAGTAACAGCTTAAAAAATTCCTACCTAAACCTCAAGGAGACTGGCACGAACAGATGTTCCACCTGTTTTTGCTCACTGCAAGTGGTATTCCTGGCACTCTCCCTGTCATTTGGAGGCACTGGTGAAGCCATGCCCTTAGGGACAGGAGAGGCACCAAATGCTTGTTCCACTGAGGTAACAAGTTATCTACAGCTAAAGTTTGCCCCCATTTATCAGTACCTCAGTGCAACACATCACAGGAACTGCACTTGGACACAGACCTGGCAGGCTCTCTGCTCTAATTCATGTGTACTGCGTCATCACGAGCAGCAGCAAGGACTGGTTTTGCCAAGAGACCTGTGTTTATAAATGCATTCTATCACCAGAAAAACAGATCTGCTGCTCTGATGTCCACAGTAGCCAAAAAAAATGCAATTAATAAGAAGTAACATATGTAGGCAGCTTCCCCTCCCTGAGCACAGGGAGGTACCTACAAAAATCAGGAAAGAAAATGGCAATTTTATGCTCAGCAGTCTTTGCCATCTGTTTTTCTTTCTGCAACAGGACTGTGCCCAAGAGAGCTCAACAAGGTCATCCACAAAGCTTTCAGAAAGCTTTGGTAAGTGCATTTTTCTCAGCTGATCCAAACACTGCAGCAACAGGCTGCCCAAAGAGCTTTCCAAGACTTTTTTTTTTTTAATACAGGAGCTGTCTCCTCTGAAGCTGAACATCAGCTGAGCAACAGACCTTCAAGTCAATGTTTGTTACTGCTTTACCAAACACAGCTAATGCATTATTTTTTTATCTTGGGTGAAGATTTTCCTGAAGACTCAACACCTTGCCACTTCCATGTAGATGCAGCATTCCCAAAATATCTTCTTGCAGCTTGATTTTCAGTCAAGTTCTGTGGAACTTTGTGCTGTAGAAAATGCTATTCACTGCTTCCATGACATAAACCCTCACACTTTACTTACATCTCCACTTGCCCTTTCTACTTGCCATTTTGCTCAAAGCTGCTGTAACCATTTTCTTCGCCTGAATTTACCTCAAAAGCAGAACTCACTCCTGCTGAAATGTGTTATTTCCACGGTCTCTGCGAGCATTGCAATGAAATTCCTACCCTATACTCCCACAGTTTCAGTGGTGACTGGAGGCAGACTCTGGACATGACCATGGGCAGAGGAAAATAAAGAAGGGGCTGGACAAATATCTGCCAGAAATTGAGCAGGTAGGGTTGACCTGACCTCAAGGCAAAGAAGCAAGCTAAACCAACTCTCTTGCAGGCCACCCCAGAAATATATTTTGATTTGTTTAAATTACTTTAAATTGCCTGTGTTCTTGAGGATAGCAGAATGACTGTTCTGCCCGTGGCTCTACATGGGACACCCTGCCCTGACATCAAACAAAGCCCTGCAGACAGAGGCACCTCCAATGTGGGACAACACAACAGCTCTCCAACAGCTCAGCTGAGGAGCAACCAGAGCAGGCACACTGATAAATATCAAACCCACGGGAATATAACGAGTGTCCACTATAACAAAGAGGAACTGCCAGTGCACCGACTGAGGTACTGCTCTGGTACTGCTCTCTCTAGGTGTGTCACATTGGAAACAATCTGATGACCGCATTTGGAGCCAGATGAAGCTCTTCTAATAATGCTACTGGGCCTTGGATGAGGCTCTAAAACTACTCCCAAGTATTTCAGGAACCTGGATACAATCCCTGCATACAAGTTTCCTTCCACAATTTTGATTGAAAATCCAAAACTGCAACTCCTGGTTCAGACTTAGGTGTCATTGAATGATTTGTGCTGAAAGGGACCTTGAAGTTCCAACTCCTCTGTTGTGGGCAGGGACATCTCCCACCAGACCAGGCTACTCAAGCTGGTCTTGAGCACTTCTAGGGACAGGACATCCACAACTTCTCTGGGCAACCTAGGCAAGTGCCTCATCACCCTCACTGTAAAGAATTTCATCCCAATATCTAATCCAAACTTTTTCAGTTTAAAGCTATTCCCTTTTGTTCTATCATTACATGCCCTTGCCGAAGTTCCTTTCCAGCCTTCTTGTGGGCCACCTTTAGGTACTGGAAGGCTGCTGCAAACACGATCAAACATCCATTAAAATGGCAGCAAAAGGCAACTGGAATACCAGGATATTCTTCAAGAATGTCTGCAATTTCTCATCAGATGCTGACACCACCAAATCTAGGCTCAAAGCTTTATGTGACCTCTAAGCCTGAATGGCAGCCTTCATCTGTCTTTACAGAGGAACTGTGCATGCAACCCGACACCAGCATCTCTATTTAGCAAAGCTGAGATTTGTAACACTGATTTCCTCTGAATCATCATCAAATACCAGTCAGGGCGGGCAAACATGCAAAGACAGGCTAACGTTTTGGTAAGTAAAGGAAAATCCTATATACCTATGACTTAGAATATCAAGCCTCGAAGTACTAAGGGGGCAAGAGCATGCTCGAGCTCTTCCATGAAACAGGCTCAAAACTCACATGGACAAAAGGAGCTGGTTGTCCTCCCTTCAGGCACCCCGCCTCCGAGAAAATGCATGCTGAGGGCTGCAAAGCCCACACACACTTGCTTCTGTGACAGCTTTATTTACACAACATGGGTTGCTATGAGGAAAAATTGGGATTGTGTAAACTCTCTTTATGGAGCTCTTACCCAGTGACATAATTCCAAAATATGAACTTCTGAAATGCTGTTTCTCCTCCGTCTGAACTAACTCCCATGTCAATGTCCTGCTTTGGATCTCAAACCAGCCTGTGCAATACACTTGACAAAAATAATTAAGAAAGGGAACCAGGAGGAGTTCACAGAAACTACCTTTTGTCCCATAGAATCACAGAATATTCTGAGCTGGAAGGGACCCACAAGGATCAGTGAGGCCAACTCCTGGCCCCGCACAGGACAATTCCAAGAATCCCAGAGAGCCTTGTGCAAATGCTCCTTGAGCTCTGTCAGGCTTGGAGCTGTGACCACTGCCCTGGGGAGCTGTTCCAGGACCTGAACAACCTCTGGGTGAAAAACTTTTCCCTGATATTCAACCCATACCTCCACAGAGACAAAAAGAAAGAGCTTGTATTTACGGCTACCTAGTTTGCTAAAATGCTCACACCTAAATCCCACTGTTTGAGAGAAGATTTACTCAGTTTGCTGAGTATTTGCAGCCTGCTAAACTGGAACAGACTCCACTCTCACTTGGGATTATTTTTTTTAATGTTGTGTCTTCCAGTTAAAAACTTTCTCAAGAAGACTTAAGAGACGCCACACAAGAAGAGGCAAGAAGAACAATTTGAGTTTGCTCTGTAAATCTTGCCTTTAAAGTTCATTTGTTTTGAGCATCCCAGGATCCTTAAAATCCACGGGAGCTGGGAGAGGGATGACGATGGAGGAGGGATGCTCGTGGCAGAGCCGGGAGTCAGCCCTGGCGGGACGGGGACCGAGCAGGGGGTGGCCCTGGGGCAGCAGCAGCCCGCAGACTGCACGCCCGGCTGGGTTCGGTTCGACATCTCCCCGCGCCGGTCCGGTCCTGGCTCTGCCCGGCCCCGGCTTCTGGCCGGTGCGTGGAACACCATCCCTGAACTCTCCCCCAAAGGCTCCGGTGCCGCTGCCGTGTGCTCACAGTGAGCGCATCTGCAGATGTGCGGACACACAATGCCAGGAAGTACGAGCCCTGCGCAAGGCACAGCACAGCTGAGACCCAGCGAGGGCTGTCATTCAGGGACTTCAAAGGACGTCTGAATGGCCGATAGAGAAGGTTCCGTTTGCTTTAGCGAACTACAAGCAATAATAATGCACGCACTTAGTGCAGAAACAGAAGAAACCAAGCAACTCTTCTGCTCTTAGCTGATCCACAGGCACATCCCTCGCTGAAAGGGGTTTTGAAGCTGATGAAGATCTTTCTTATCTCAAGTGCCAGCGACTGTTAAACTTCATCTCTCATTTTTAGCTGATTTCAAGTGTAGATCCTTTCTGAAGACCAAGCTGAAAGAGATCCACGTTCTTAGGGAAAAAATTCCTTATATAATATATCTCCTGTCATTCTCTCCCTATATAGGGAGCTTGAATTGTTGCAGATTGTTGGGGTTTTTAATTGTGATGCAGCTTAAATACATCAGTATTTTTTTAGTATTTTTATTATTATAGCTAGGAATTGGAAACACAAATTAAAATGCCTTAATAGTGGAAATATGATGGTAAAATTGTGTCATTCCTGCACTTTGTGAATAACATTTAAGCTGCACTATAAATTTAACTCATTTCTGTGCCACTTTCTGTACTAACAAAACCGGTGAACCTGTGTGATAGGTCTAGCGTTTTATCACACTGCCCTGAGTTTCATAAAATCAGAGGAACCATTTCTACTGCTTTTCCAGAACTTCCAGGGAACTGATAAATAATTTACTGGGACATTTCTGGTTTGAGTTGTGTCGAGTTTCTGCCCCAGACAGAACAAACTCGGGGCCATTCACGAGCTGGGAGCAGTTGTACTTGCCGGAGCCCAGGCTGCAGGGGCAGCCAAAAGCTGCTGCAGGGCCCCCGTTTGCCACAAGCAATCCCTGCCACCAGCAGGCATTCCTGAGGGCTTCCAGGAGGTGATCCTTCACCCAGCAGGAGACAGCCGGGTTAGCTGCCCTGGAGCTGCGCCAGCATGCCTCTCAGAGCTATCCTGTTTCAGTGGAACATTTAACTCTGCTGTAGCTTTCTACCAGAGCATTAAAACTGCCCTTCCAGCTGCTTAAGGTGGCTTGCAAGGACTGATTGCAAAATTATCCTTTTCTTTCCAACGCACTGGAAATTTCCATAAGCCAAGGAAGAGGGCTTCCTACTGCCCAGCACTCGTCCAGCTAATGAACTTTGGGACAAACGAAACCCTAACAACTGTCCAGCCTGCCTCTTGTGTAATTCAGCGCAGGAAACTCACACAGTAATTCCTGTACTGGCTCCAGAATAAATATCCACTGAAAATGCCATCTGACACTGGTTATTTATGTGATGACCTGAGATTTCATCCAAATTATCTTCTCAGTCTCTTTACTAAGTTTTACTGACCTTTTCCACAGGCTCCTGGTGTGTGAGTCTGGTCCTACCAAGCTCCACTGACTCTCTTCAATTTCAATCCTTTTCAATAATGGTAAGAGTGTGTTGCCTTATACAACCACATATACCAAAATACCCAAAATTCTAGCATGTTCTGCCAAAACCGAAGGCCAGAGAAAGCAGCTGTCCTCTCACCTGCATTTTGCCAAACGCTGTTTATTGTCTGTTCTTTATGTTCCTCTGACCCCAATCACTCACAAAGCTCCAGGTTTGATATTGCTAGGAGAGCAATCCCTGAAACATTTCAGTGCAGTTTATGTGTTACACACTGTTTATAGGGAATGTTCCCAGCACAGTGTCTCCTGGGAGGGAGATGGGGACTGTGTGTGTCCATGACTTCCTGGGCTCCAAAAATAGCCCAGGGCAGTTCATTCTTCAAAACTCTTTCAATTTATTTTTAATGCATAGATCAAAGCACAGGATTGCTGAGGCTGGACAGCACCTCTGGAAATCATGTGCTCACAGCAGCATCACTGTCACCTAAAGCACCAGAGTCCCCAAGTCCTTTCCTGCACGGCTCCCTGAGACCATCTCCCATGGGATTCTCTGAAGCAGATCCCTGAGCAAGCCAAAGCCTTCTCTCATGAAGGGCAAGGCTGGAACTTGCCTTGTTCCAAGTTCACCACACAAGACAAAAATAATTTGTCAAGTAGTTTTAAAACAGACAGCCATTTAAACACACTGATAACTCTCAACCCTAAAAGTTTACAACTTCACTACTTTTAAAAATCCTGTCTTTAAGTACCTTGGAAGCAGAAGTCCCAAGGGAAAGGGCTGGGATTTGAGCCAAGCCACACGTGCCTATTTAGAGCCTAGTCTAAAATGGCAATACAATTAACTTCTTCAGAATCTGCAGGAATACTGCGAGGTTTCCTCTCTCACTCTGGACTCTCCATCTCTCCATTAGAGATGCATCTTCTTCACAGCAAGTTTCAAGTCTGTGATCACAAATCTTTGTGATCCTGGAAAATGAGAATGGAGGAACAAAAGAGAAGAGATTGAATGCCAAAAGGAATAAGGTTTTGCAACCTCGGTTTAGTATTCATATCCCTACTGTATTAATGATGTAAGAATTTATTTTCATTCAAACAAAGCAACCACAGAATAATATGGAGGCTACCACATCAGAATGTCATGGGATTTATAAAACACTGAGCAGAAAGTAAATCCTGTTTGCTGCAGGATATTTCATAACACACCTAAGTGCCACTGTTAGACACACTCCTCTGCTTGGAGAGCTGCTGCCAAAATGATGCAACGGGAATTACAGCAGCCTATCGTCCAGGAGTTTACCCATCTGAGCAAGTCCTGCTCTGATGGAATATGCTAACAGGTAAACTGGCAGCAAACCAAAGCTGCTCCCTCCACCAGGCTCATTTCTTGCTGCCCCAGCCCTTGGCAGGAGCTAAGCCAAGAGGAAGACCTGGTGATGCAGGGCAGAAATGAAGACAGCACCAGTTCAGGATGAACCAACGTGCTGTCCCACACCCTCGCTCCTTTGGCCAACATCCAGAGTGACACCCACACAACACCTGTCACACACTGGGGCTTTGCCTGCTTTTGGGGATCGGGGCTGCTGGAGTGAGCTTTGTCCCACCTTTTCACAACCCTGAAACGTCAGATGCTCGTTCAGCACTGCTTCAGGCAGCGCTGCAAGGATGGGGCTCTCAGCTGTCTGAAAAGCAGCTGTGCTGGTGTTTGAACAGTCAGCAACCTCAACAGCAGCTGATGGAGGACCAGGACAAAGGAGTCAATACTGAAGGAGTAAATTTCAGCATGTCCCGGATGCCAGCATGCTCTCCCTGACTGTTTTTCAGTCAACATTTGATGGTGAGAGTAACATAAACTTGATTCACAGAAGTACTGTGAGGCTCAATTATCTCACTTTCTAAAACACCAAGAAATACCGGGATGGAGAGTCTGATTCACAGGGCCTGTGCACTCAGGCTCACATAGATTTGTTACAAAAATGCTACTGCTTCTATTGGAAAAATCAGGCCTCTGGGCACTCTGATCCTCATTAGAAATAAGAAAAAAAAAACTTGCTTTCTAGTTTAAAAAAAATCTGATCTCTGTATCTCAGAAGCTGGCAAAATAAGCCTCACTGGGTTTAACTTCAAATGCTTGTAACTGCATAATTTGGAAATGTCAGAGCAACATTTTTTATTCATCCTTGCATATGATCAAAAGCAGGACTGTCACAAAACCAGAGACGCACAGCATGTCCCCGAACTGTGGTGAAAACTGGTCCCTAAAGCACTCAGTTGCTGTGAGCAACCCTTGTGGAGAGATGTCCTTTATGAACATTTTGAACTATTCTGGGTTATCTCAAATAAAAGAAGAGTTTAATTAGCTGCTTCATCCCTGCTACAGACTGTGAAGAGTTACAAAAAAACAGAGCATGCATAATTTTCCAGATATTTCTAAAACCTATTCCCATATCTAACCCCAGGAAATCTTACAGGTCTTTTTCACAAAGTCTGAGCTCACTTCTGCTAGCAGTGTAGTGGACTCTCTGGATAGGCAAGCTCTCACCCAGCAACAGCTCAACAGAGAGGAAACACACCTCGGACACAACACCAACTTGAAACTTTTATCAAACAGGAAATATCACAGATGAGAAAAAAACCCGTATTTTTGTCTACCAATTCTGCAATAACAAGATGACTGTCCAGTTTCTTCCATCCCTTCTCAGCTGGCCCCTCCATGCTTTTTATTTATTTTCATTTCTCCCTCAAGCGCACTCCCTGGCCCTCTCAGACTCTTACAGGCTCTGATTATTTTAGGGAGCACACAGACCTTCCCATCTCCCAGCAGCCCTCCTGAGAGTCCCCCTGAAAGCTCTCTCGTGTTTCCCGGTGAGCTGCGGCTCGTGTTTCATCAGCTGCCTGCAAGCCCTGCCCCAGTCTCACAGCCCTGGGAAGGAACACAACTCAAGAGCATCAATAAATGATAGCTGTCCCTCCTCTCCCTTCCATCCCCTCTCCTCTGGCTGTAAGCAATCTGCCTGCTCCCCAGGCAAGGGGCCAGGCTGTGGGGCTGCCTTGTCCAGCTCCAGCCCTGGCTCCAGGACAGGCTGCTGTCCAAGCAGGCTCGTGACTGACCCAAAACTTCTCCTCAGCTGCCCCAGCCCAAGGCTCTTCTCACAAAAGCCCATTAGATTTTGTGACTCATGCCTCACCCCAGGGTAAGTCTAAGAAAAGAAGCAAAGATGAGGGGAAAAAGGAGTAACTGTCATATGAAAAAAAAATGATAAGCCATTCTTTGCACCCAGGACTTCCCCATCTGAGACATGGGAAAAGCACCAATGAAAGCATTACAGCAAGCTCCCAGAGCTCCAGCAGGGGCTGGGTGTGACAGACACCAAATGGCCCTGCTGACTCCTGACCTGCTGCACGGGCCTGGGGGAACTTTTAGCGCTCAGCCTTCACAGGGCAGGGTCACATTGCCCACAGCAAAGCAAGTCCTTTCCCCTCCCCAGTGTGACAAGACCGACCTCTAACAGACTGATGGGAGCAGCGTTTGGGGAGACTGTGCTACCTGCGAACCTGAGACACAGGAATTCATTTATCACACCCTTAATGAAATCCTGACTGCTTCAATACCACAAGCAAAGCAGGAGCCGCAGGGGAGCACATTTGTTCAGCAACTCGATGTGCAGTCTCTAAGTAGGACCCGTGAGATGTCAGAATGCAATTACAGTCAAAGAGGTGATACAGGACAGCATCTCACTAGCCTGTATTTTCTCTTTTTAGCAGCTTGCTCCAGTTCACCCTGTTTTTATATCAAAAGGATGTTTTCTAACCAATGGTGCTGCAAACCACAAGCTGGAAAACCAAGCCAGGTTATTTTTTGCTCTTTAAAAACAAAAACATCACCCACGAGGGATTCTGCCCAATGGTCAAAACTGCCCAGCTGCTCATTTGTGTGCACAGCTGTATACAGTTTGTACGGAGCTGTACAGCTATAGGAGTGGAAGGAACGGAGCAAAACCAAACTGCCACAACCAGAAACATTAAAAGGATTCTTTTTACCACTCATCTTCCCAGTAATTAAAGTAGCCTTCTTCCAGTTTTCTGAGTGATTGAACCACCCTGGAAGAATCCACCCCAACATACTTTCAAATCGTGTTTTGGTTTACTCAGAGAGGGCCAGGTTTTAATTCACTTCTTACAAGCATTCACAACAGGCCTGGATTATCTAAAGGCTGGCCTTAGCCAGATTAGGAGGCAAATAAAAAAGAGAAAGCAGTGCCATACAACTGCTAAATAATATCAAATACATGCCAGGAGATTTTGATCTGCTCCTGGAAGTTGCACAGGCAAAACAAAGTGAAATAAATATGGTAGATTATCAATTTCAATTTCTTCACTCAACTCTAAGACCTTCTGCCAGAGATACACTTCCTGCGCACAGAACAGAAACCACAGAGGCCCACCTAGGGCTACTCAGCAGGTCCAAACTTACTGAATGCTGCTGGTTTCAATTAGGAACCAGAGCGGGTGCTTTAACTCCACCTTACAAAAAAAAGGTCTCTCTGAAAAGTCACAGTGCATGCACAGTACCTCACTGTGCAGGAAATAAAAACCTTACATAGGAATTTAGTAATTAGCTGATCAGGCCACTGGTTCATCCCATCAGATAATCCACCTTTGACCAGCAGCCAACTTCTAATGTTTAAAAGGCAGAAGAAAACAACCTTCAAAAGTACCTTTAGCTGTATTACTTTACAGAGAAGAAAAAAAAAAATGTCCTCATGACCTACAGAAACAGCTTATGCCCTGCAGCACAAACTGTGATTACTCTTCTCTTACCAGGTATAGTTGCAAATGTTACTATTAGTCATAAAATTATCCAACCCTTAAAGAAAATACCAGCCACACCACTTGCATCATTGGCTCCTGCAGCACTGGATTAACTATGCTGAGAGTACCCTGCACACGCACAGTGGACTTATTTTACAAACAATGCTTTACAGGTTCATGCTGTAAGTCCCATTAAATGGTACAGTGCTGAGGGAAATCAAGAAACTGATTTAATCTCTAAAGCCACTTTGAATTCTGCTGTATGACCAGCATGTCTCTCTTCACAGGGGAAGAAAATAAGGACAGAGGTATCTTACACAAGTAAATCCTGTCACAAGAAAAGCTCTTCTGCCTCAGCCACCTCAGCTGTTCCTCGCCCTTGGTCCTTGAGAGACCTCATAATATCCCTGAGCACTGCAGCACACAGAGCTAGCTGCTCTGCTCCAGCCAGAGATGTATCCGGGTTCAAGGGAACGTCAGAGCTCAGTCGTGCCTGTTTATGTTCCCTTCCATTTTTCAAACAGAGCTGCTCAGGACCATACTGGCTGCAGCCCAGTGGAGCCGCTGGCTTCCGTGGCTGGGATCCAGCCCCTGGCCTCGCTCTACTGATGTTCTGATGAGCTGCAGCAACAAAGGCACACAGCTTTGTTGCACAGCCAATTTCTTACCATACAGACCAGAGAGCGCCTCTGGGTCTCTTCTCCTACCGAGCAGCACCTGCATGACCATTTGTGGAAGAGGTTCCTTTGTATTTTTCAGTTTCAGGTGTAGGGTGTTGGCTTTCATTGTGGCCTTTCCAAACAACTCCAGTAACTCAGAGGGATCCAGTTAAGCAGATGAAGGACATATGGGTTTGACCACCTCAAATCTCATACAGCCTGACTTTAATTAACTCCTTATGGCCTGGCTTTGGCTCAGAAGTGCTGTGGTAAATCTGGAGTAACTCCCCTGAGCAGCAGAGTTTTGAGAACAGTGTTTGGAGCTTGCAGTGAAGTTCTGACCTTTTTCACACTCCTGCAAGGGCTGAGCAGTAAATGGCCATGGGAGCAGCTCCAGGCAAACCCAGACATCCAGGGCCCAGCTCTTAAACCCAGGTGCCCCATAGCCATCAGGTTAGATCATGCCAAGCATGGTCCCTTGCAACTGTCCCAGGGTCACTCATTCAAAGCAACCAGCACTGGAATTCCCCTACCAGGCCTGCATGGTAGACAGGCATCTCTTCTCCTGGTTTGATGGTCTGTGCTAACAGCTGCACCCAGCTGCAGCTCTTTTTCACACCAGAGTTTAGCCAAATCCTTCATGATTAACAGTTTCTTCCTCCAGCATTGCCAGATCCCCAAGCAAAGTGCAGAACAGGTACCTGAGTCCCTGCAGAGCTTTGCTCAGCAGTGCTGTGGCACAGGTAATGATGTGCTCACGCTCCAGCTGTGCCACTGCCAGCTGTGGGCTCTGTACATTCTGACCCTTCTGTTACACACAGTGCCATCCCTCCAGGTGAGGACACGGGGTGGACAGGGGAAGAATTTGAAATGTAAATGCATGGCTGCAACCCTAGAAAGGAAACTTGCAATGGCCATGTCATGTCTTATTTATTCCAGGATCTGACCTCTCGCATACATCAGTGTTGTTCTCCACCCTGATGGATCCCAGAGGGTAAAGGACTGTAACATACCACAAGCTGTGCAGTCCCAGGAGTTTGGCAGGAGATAACAAGGCTCTCACGGTCAGGAAAACATCCAGGGGAACACAGTGAAACAGCACTCAGTAGGCGAGGTCAGCAACAAGCAGGTACTTGCATGCCAGGGTGGACAGGTACGTGCGCAGAGGAGGGAACGTGTGGGGAGCACATCCACACGCCCAGAGAGCACAGGGAGGAACGGGAAGCTGGGAGAGGAGGTGGGTGGACGGCCTCAGAGATGAAGGGATGAAGCCTCAGAGATGAAGGCTTTTGGCAGGAGGAGAGATGTTTTGCAGGGAGGAACAGAGCATTGCCAGGATTTGGGTGTGGAAGGAGGGAGGAGGGCAAAGCTGGTGCAACAACATGAAGGAGTGAACAAGTGCTGCAATCACTGACACACAGGCTGGGGTTATCTAGGTGCTGCCCACTTCCCCTGGGCAGGGAGCAGGGACAGGAATTGCAGCACCCAGCTGGGATGTGCCTACAGATGTACTGTGGTTCCTTGGGACAGCTCCACGTGGGAGACAGCAGCCCGTAACAGACTGTACTGCTTCCTGAAGCCTCTCACCTGTGGCTCCCTCCCTGCATGAGCACACAGAGAGAGAGGATCCCTGGCTAGCACCGCACACAAGGGAAGGCAGCAAGAGAAACCCCATGTCAGCAAGGGACCAGCACTGGGGAGAAAGTGCCTGAAGGCATTGCTCCTCTGGTGGACAGCAAATGCAGAAGACAGCCTGGATCACTTGCAGTGCTTTAAGACTGCATCCAAGACTGATCCCATGAATCCCAGCTGTATCTCAACATTAACTGTAACGCTAAAACATCAGGGCAAAGTGCAATGAAGCCTCCCACACAAAGGAAACCACTGCAGCCTGCAAGGCTTTTATGCAGAACAGTAAAGCTGGCGTTGAAGATGTGCCTCCTGCCTATAAAACAATTCACCCAGCACTGTCGGCATGTTGTTTAAGAGCAGCAGCACACTGCTTAGCTGCCAAAGCCCTCACCTCATCCCCACTGCACACTCTGGCCTCCCCTGGTTCAGAATGGAGAGGGAAGAGCCGCAACTGGATGTTCATTACTGACAGCTCCACACAGGCCACCCTGGGTAATGAAGTGCATACAAAATTGTCCCAGCACTGGAGCTCAGCATCAAATTCCCTGGCCACCTGAAACAACACAAAGTGAAGTACTGCAGTTCTTCTGATGGGAAATAATAGTTCTTATCCTGGAACAAACAGGTTTGATTAGATGTGCTCAGCAAACAGAAGGAACACAGGTGCCTTTGCAGCACAGGACACGTAAAAGGTGCTACCATGAGGCTACTTGGCACACAATGCAAAATTACATTAGACATTTGTTTTCTTGGGAGATTCAATTGCTAGTTTATGAGTTTCTGGACTCTGGGCTGATTTTGTAGTGCTTAGAGCACACAGAGACCCTCTACATGTAGAACATGACTTTAGAACTTGAGATACACACACCCGCAGAGAACAAAATCATGGTTATTTCTTTACAAAGCTGCAGATCCAGACAGTACCAACACATCTGCTTTAAATAATAATAATAATAGTAATTTTTTAAAATCTGGATTATTTACAAAGAAATGCACACATAGCCATATAGCAAAATGACAAATCCCAAGTACCCACAACAGACATAGCTGGTAAAATCTGAAAGCATTGAAGAAAAATTATAACTTCTGTGCCTCCAACTGCACAAATGGATTTCCACATTCATGAGGAAAATCACTAAAGCCTCATCTTGTGCTTCTGCAGTGTTTGCAACAAGCACAATGGTGGCTCAGACGCTTTACTCTCCACTGTCACCACTTTCTCTAATTCTCTTTTTTATTGGGTTTGGGTTTTTTTGTTTTTTTATATTTTTTTTATCTTGCATATGCTTGCTCTGGGAGACTCTTCCCCACAAGCACTGCCTGATTTGAAAACCAGCCCAGTATCAAACACCTGAGCTGTCCTCCTTCTGGGCTACCCTCAGTCAAGCAATGTATGAAGCTCCACCACTCTCCCAAGAAAAGCTTGCCAGTGACTAAATCCATAAGCTGCCTTTTCATCATTTCACTCAACAACTAGAGAAATACCCCCAGATCCAACACCAGGGGATGTAGGGGTCCTGCTCAGCCTGCCAATGAACCGCCCTCAGGAGAGAGTAGCAGGTAACCCACTTGAACCACTCCAGTTTCAGGGTCTGAGACAAGAATTGTAAACAGCCTTGAGACCTGCTGAGCCCAGGAAAGGCACCTCTGTGAATTTTAGCAGCTTAACTTTGAGCAGGGATCTCTGCAGACCTTGTAAATGCCCAGCTCTCCAGAGGGGAGGCAGCAAAATACTGCAATGGTGGATTTTAACAAAGTGGGCACAGAGCTGAATTTAGCACAGGGACACAGGGGCACCCTCCAAGTCATACTCCAGCCCTGCCTCATTTGCCCACGTGCTGGCAGCGCATACTGCTCCAGCTCCAGGGAAGCACCAGTCCCTTCCCAAGGCCTTCTGCAGGGCAGAGGGGAGCCCAGGGCACACTGCCTGAAGCACTTGGTGCCACGTAGCCTCTTCCCAGCAGCTCTGCAGGGCCTGGGCAGGGATGCTCACAGCCCAACTGGCACACATGGGAGAGCCCAGCCCAGCAGCTGGAACACAGCTCCTCCTGCACAGCCCCACACAGCAAAGGCAGGCCACTTCAAGTGGCTCTCTGGTTAGAAACTTGCACTGTTGCCAGTAGTCAGCATCAGAACAGAGTTCAGCAAGGGGAAGGGAACACGGAAGAAGCACTTTACCCACTTCTCAGTAAATGATGATCACTAAGGGCAAGGAGGTCCCTCTCATTGTTACCAGCAAGTGCAGGAAAAAGCCACTTTTCCGTCACAGAACAAGACTCATCTAGGAAAAGGCAAGTCTATCCTCTCAGGCTTGTGAGCTGAAGTGACACAAATGCCTTGAGCCCCTGGCCCAGCAGTGCCACTGCCCCGTCCCCAGCCCTCCTGCACTCCCAGTGCCAGCACACAGAGCCACGAGCTGCCAGGAGTGTGGGGTGCCAGCATCAGGAAAAAATCCTCTACTAGGACTTGCCAGATTTGTGTGAGGGGGAAGAGCAAGACACAGCATCTTTCTCCCCCAGCAGTGGTGAAAGAAAGTGGTGCTTTCTTCACCTTGCTGGGTTTCAGGCAAATAAATCTTTCCAGCAAAACCAGTAGCCCTGAGCAGGTCCTCTTGCAGCCCTAGGAGGAATATTTGCCCTTGTATTTTATACTTGGCCTTTCTTCACCCACGCTAAAAATACCTTGATGTCCTTCACATAGCCAGTCCTCACTCCACCTCCGGCAGGGAAAAGGAAAGGGAAGCCAGAGACCCACTTGACAGTTTTGCTTCCTTTACTTCACCAGCATGAAGCCACAGAGGAGGGAGGCACCTGTGCCTAGAGCTGAGACCCGAGCAAGGGTAGGCCCTGCCACATCACACCCCCTCCAGCTCCTGGAGCTCTCTCTGCTCCTCGTCCATCTGAAGGATGGCACAGGGCTGGCACACACAGATACACGTGTATCTGGACATGCCTCCAGACACACAGAGGCCACTTTCCAAGCTGGCTGGTCAAATGCAGCAGACAGAGCCAGCGCAGCTATCCCAGCTGCTCCTATTGCTCTGCTGCTTGCAGGAGCAGGGGAATTTCACGTCCCTTTCGGCAGCAACGGCCACCAGACAGACTGTGAACATGCCTTCCTTTTCTTTTCTTTCCTTCTGCCTGAAGCTGGCCCAGATTTCCCTAGAAGCAGTGCCTGCCAACCATTGCAGATAAAGCACAAATCCCAATGCAAACCATGTTAACATTTACTCTGACCCTTATTAGGTTGGCAAGAGGTGCTCGTTTTGCTCCACCACACCCATGGGAGCCCTCCGACCACCTCCTCCAGAGCTGTCAGGACCAATAATGTGCAAACCCCTCGGTGGTTCTCCCTGCAATCGTCACTCTGCCATTGTGCTGCCCTTGCACATACTGCAGACAGCTCTACCCAAGGGCCTCGGAAAAAGGAGTAGCATTTAAAGACTAAGTCCTCACCCCAGCTGCATTCTTCCACCCATTTTTTTGCCCTGGGCTGTGCAGTTCAAGCAAGTGCAATGAATGGGAAAGGTCAGAGGCGAGATCTGTATTCTGGGGGCCCAGACAAGTTCCTGCCCCTGCTTTACACACAAGAGCAGAGCTGGTTCACAAAAGGCAGGGTGGCAGCACGCCTGGGGAAGCCAAATCAGCAGGGCTGTCCCAGCAGGGCAGGCAGGGTCCAGCAGAATAATGAAACAACAGGCTCTCCCCTTGCAGTGAACACATTTGGAGTCCAGTGAATGCTCTTCCATTCATGGACATTAAGCATTTCAAAAGAATAAATAACAATTGTCACTGACACCTTTGACATAGAGCCTAATTGAGGCACAGGAGGTCAAAGCAGCTTGTTCTAAAGCCTGGGCTGTTCAGCAGCAGAGACAAGGCTGGTGCAGACCCTGTTCACCCAAATCTGTGCTCTAACCACCAGGCCACGGCCCCTCCTGCAGGCCACCCTGTAATAGAGAGCAAACAAGCTCTCATTTAGGGTGGGCAGCCGCTGGGGACAGTGAAAGCTCTAGCAGCTTGTTCTGGCAGCGTGGCAGCGGTGAATAGACACTAATTTTCTCAGGGCAGCCAAACCCCTCATCTGCCCAGAAAACCTCTCCACAGGCAAGGAAACGCCTGAAGCGCTGAGGGTGTACAGGAGCAAGAGCTGGCCTCCCTGGCTGTTTGTATGACATTCAAAGGCAGAACAAGAAGGAAACAGAGCTCTGAGAATGAGGATTTCCTACCATGTCCCAGGACTGTGCTGGCAATACCTTGTTCTCCCAGTTGCTCCAGCATCCTCCCGAGCACCGCAGGGGAAGGCAGGGAACCCTCCCAGAAGGCAGCAGCACTCAGGGTGCTCTGCCTGGAGAGATTCAAAGCGTTTTCCTCTCTACCCTGCCAGGCCCAGCTGGGTCAGACACAGCACTTGGCAAGGGAAGAGCTCCCTGCTAATTTTAGCCACCAGCTCTCCACCCAGGCACAGCAGCTCAGCTCTGTGGGAGCTGGGGACACTGAGGTGAGGGCTCTGAGAGCCGGCCTCACTGGGCAGTGCTGAGGTGAGGGCATGGAGCCGGCCTCACTGGGCAGTGCTGAGGTGAGGGCACAGAGCCGGCCTCACTGGGCAGTGCTGAGGTGAAGGTTCAGAGCCGGCCCCACCGGGCACACCGAGGTGAGGGCTCAGTGCTGAGGTGAGGGCACAGAGCTGGCCCCGCTGGGCAGTGCCGAAATGAGGGCTCAGTCCCGAGGTGAGGGCTCAGAGCCGAGATGAGGGCTTAGAGAGCCGGCCCCGCTGGGCAGTGCCGAGGTGAGGGCTCAATGCCGACGTGAGGGCTCAGAGCTGAGGTGAGGGCTCAATGCCGAGGTGAGGGCTCAGTGCCGAGGTGAGGGCTCAGTGCCGAGGTGAGAGCTCAGAGCCGAGATGAGGGCTCAGAGAGCCGGCCCCACTGGGCAGTGCCGAGGTGAGGGCTCAATGCCGAGGTGAGGGCTCAGTGCCGACGTGAGGGCTCAGAGCCGAGGTGAGGGCTCAATGCCGAGGTGAGGGCTCAGAGCCGGCCCCACGCTGCCCACTGAACACAAGGCAGAGGCGGGCAGGAGCAAATCCCTCCCCATGGCTGAGGGAAGAGCTAGGACAACCTGCATCTCCCAGAGATGTGCTCCTGCTCCCTCGGGACTCTTGTTCTGCCCAGGGGAATAACTGAGGCTGCAAAGCTGCAATAGGATCCCCTGAGTGTGACACACTTTTGGACAGTCCTGGAGCACCTGGATGCCAGCGTGCCATGCTGAACAAGCATCACTTTGCCAGTGCTGCTCACAGAGGCCCGGTCTGGCTCTTTCCCATGATGGTCTCTTCTCCAGCAGGCTGCCCACCACAGAACCGTCACCCAGGAATGGGATTCCTGAGGCCAGGAATACCCAGCGCCTTCCCTGCTGAGCCTGCAGTGCTAAGTTCCTGCTATGGGACATGAGCAGGGAGAATTTCCCCCTGAGTCCAGATGCAAACTTGCTCTGGTTCCAGTAAAATACACCTATCCCTCTGTGTAAGAGGAAAACCCCCAAAAGGCATGTCAAGACAGAAAGGGAGCCCTGAGGACTATGAAAGGAGCAGAGGTAGCATGAACCTCAGCAAATTCAGAGAGTTTCTGGATTAAACACTACCTGACCATGAACCATAGGACTATGTGCAAACCAAGCATCTTTGATTCCATTTTCACTGTACCTAGAGAAAAGGGACTTTATATCCTTTGTAAAGAAGGAGTGATACATTAAAAAAGCCTGACATTAGCAAATCCTTTTCCTGCAGAAAAAAAAACTGGCAAAGTGCTGAGCATTTGTTTGACACCCAGGACAAACCAGGTAACCACACTCTGCCAATCACGCCACTGATCTTCAAGGCACCAAGCACCCTTATGACACCAAAGACATCCTTAACCATCCCTGTAGAGCTGCTTACAATCCCTACCAGCTTCTGTAACTTTTATCCCTGTATTTTTGTCCACCTCTCTTAAACCTGGAACAATGGTTTATTCTGTGCCCTCTTCTTTCTACATCTCTCTTTTTGATCTCTGTTCCAGCCTCTCTGCTCCACTGAAGTTCCAAATATTTCCTTCTAATCTAGCCTTCAGTTCCTTCCACATTACAATATTTTAGTGGCCATTGGCATTTTCTGATTACTCTGCTCTGACACTCATCTCACTATGTCCCATTTTTGCCCACTCCTTATTTTTGTTAAATAATTTATGTCATCTGTACTTGCAAATGTTTCCTCTTCTGCTGGTTTTACCTTCCACTTTTCTTTCTTCCTCTACTTCTGCATGAGCCACAAAATTTGTTAAAATGCTTCTTTCCCTTCTTGATCTGATGCTGTGTATCAAATTCAAACAAGGAGTTATAAGAAAAAGGTCAAAACATAATTTACAAAGAATAAAAATAAAAACAAAAACAGGAAAAAAAACCCAACTAGTCATGCCTTTTGGGAAACATGGAGTTCTGGGAAAAAGCACTCAAGAAAGAGTACTGGAAGACCCAGAGTTAATTGGCAAGGCAATTAGAATTCGCAAAGCAAAGGAAATCGGCCACATGGCTGGGGCTGATGGAATGCAGACAGCGACCAGACAGTTCAGACAAACTGAAATAATACTAGCCAGACTGAGGCAGGGTACAGCAGGAGGTCAGAGAGGGAGTGCACCTTCCCCTGCCCCAGGAGCCTCTTCCCCACTGCAGCCAGAGGTGCCAGGCAGTGAGATGTGCCTGGAAATGCCCTGAAAGAGCTGCAAGGAAGGTACAGAGTGGGGAGTGCAGAGCTGTGCTAGCAACATCAGCACCTCTTCAGAGCGGCAGCAGGGGTGAAGATGAGGGCTCCGAGAGAGGGGAAAGGAACAAGAAAGGTGGAGGCATTTATCAGCTGCAGGTAGGTGCAGGTGAGCAGCACCGTGCCAGCAACAGAGAAACTGCTAGTGGATGAAAGGCACTGGCAGAAAAAGCAAATTAAATTCAGGCTCAATGCTGACAATCTTAGCTCCACTACTGGAGCAGGCGAGCAACATGAACAAGTAAATACAGATCATCAGCTGCAGCCAGTAATTCCATGGAAAAGGAAAACACCCATTTAACCAAGGTTAAATTCTGTCAAACCCTGTCAAACACAAAGTGTGTGCAATTCCCTGAAGAAGAAGTAACCAAAACAGCAGAGGCAGAATTAGAACACATCTTTTCAAGTATAAATAAGCTCCCAACATAGCACAACATGGAGCAAGACAACTGTCCTTCACCTCATGCAACTTACAAAGCTCTTCCTGACTGAGGAAGCAGCTGAAAAAGAGCGGGATCAGGAGTGGCCCTGGGAATTGGTAACAGAGACAGAGCAGCCACGTGGGCAAAAAACAGCGATGAAACAAGCTCTGCCATGCTCCTCATCCCGCAAACCCGACTGCTTAGGTCCTGAATAACTAAACACCTGTATAAAGGGGGTTTTGCCCCAGCCTGAGACGGGAGAGGAGAATGATGGTCCATACCAAACCACTTCTGGGGCTTGAGGTGCTTACAGCTGGTGGTCCAGCCAGCACGTGGAGACAAACCAAGCAACAACTTGGCAGAACCTTTCTCCACAAACCACCGTTCAGGCTGTGTTTAGCACTGAAAATCTCTCTAGAACTCATATGGATTTAGATCCATAGAGATATTTACATTGCTACCATGTGGCTGAGGGTGGCCCCCCTCATCCTTTGTGTCTCTGTCTGCCTTCCCACAAAAAAGTGGGCCACCACTTGCGTTGCTGCTGTTCTGATCACCCCTGGAACCCAGGGCCTCAAAGCTCGTGGAGCTGTGGAACAGCAGCCATGGTCCCCGCAGAACAGAAGGCAGTGAGGTGGCTCACAGCTCGAGGCACTGCACGGGGCCCAGGATGGCTGCTCGGGAAGCTGGCACACCTGTGGTATGAAAGGTGCTCTGCTGTGGGACAAGGGAGAGGCTGGGGAGCCTAGGGGCCCTTTCCTGGGGATCACAGCATTCTGCTGCCTCCTGGGCTGCCCTGCACCTCCCCTCGGCTGCTTCAGGCTCCAGCCTCCTCCTTGGCCCGTGCCTGCGATTCCTGGATGAGACGGTGCCCACACTCTTCCAGGAACAGGGAGGGGATGTGCCCCACTGTCACCCCCTGCCCCAGCTCCCTGCAGCTGCTCAGCCCTCCACACTCAGGCACCCCAGGGGAGGGCAGGGCTCCAGGCTCAGCTCCCTCTGGCCACGGTGCTGGCACAACACACGAGTCCCACAGAGCTACACACGGAGGTCACAGGTCCTGGAGGTGGCTGCGTTTCCTTCCTCTTCAAGGTTCACCCTTGCTCTACTCTAGATTTAAAAACAAACCTTCTCACTGCCTCTTTTTTTGTTGTTGTTGTTGTTGTTCCCCTAACAAGAGAAAGAAGCAACACATGAGCTGGGAAAGAGCTTAATAATGCCTTCGTTCTTAACCCCTTGGCTTGGGTGTTATTTTGAATTTCCAAGCAGATGCAACTAACTGCTCCCTCCCACTGGTATGAGAGTACAGACTGTGGGGCATAACTGCTGGTGACAGAATTTACTCTGATACAGCACGCGCTGATGTTTTCAAGACATGGGAGAAGTCTCATTTTGCAACTGCTATTTACTCCTTATGTAATTACTACCAAGCTATACCTCTGGAAATCATAGTTCAGTCAGGTTCGATGGCAAAGCTGGCTTTTGGCAGATTGCTCATTTATTTTGCATTTCTGATGGAAAACAAACAGAACACTCCCAACTGGCCTGCTTACAACAAAAAGTGGACTGTGGCAGCTACTGCAGAGCGAGCTGCTGCAGCAGGTAATGGAGGCTATTAGCACAGAGTGCTCTGGACAGGATACTCTCAGCCCATTATAAATTTCGTTCTGCAGCTCAGATGGGGTTAATAGCACCCAGACATGACTACTGCAATTTTGCAGAAAATTGCATTACGAATTAGAAATAAAGCTAATGTAGGAAGTGAGGTATTTACGAGAAGGGCTGCAGATATCTGAACCAGGCTCAAACGAGCAGCAGCACTGAGGAACCTGTCGGAGTTGCCAACTCCAAATACACAGGCCAAGCCCACGCTAATGACATGGAAATCATAAGTAGCCTCTTCAAGGAAGGGAGGAAGATTTATTTAGAATGGCAGGGAAAAATACATGTCATAAATGCAGATTATCCCCACTCCAAGAGAGCTCTATAGGCAATTCTGTGGCCATCAACAGGTGACGACACAGATCAAATGTTTTTACTGGTAAAAGGAATTCAACAGTATGTGACAATGAACTGCTGTTTAGTGAGTGTGAATTTACATATTTCAGTGAAACACAGGCTGCCATGAAAGGCTTCTAGCTCCTAATGCTCACAACTCAGAAGGCATGAGGAAAAGAAAGTCAAAAAGATATCACATGCCTGTTATAGCCACACCTCTGATCTGTTTCAGTGTTTTTACATTACCGACTAGCACCGGCTGTCAATTTAGGACTGATAAAAAAACAAACAACCCAAGAATATCTGAAATGCCAGGAATTAACATCGAGGTCACTGCAGTAAGAAAGGAAAGCCCCATGGATGATGCAAAGGCCTGGGACTTAATATTTGTATCTCTGATGGAAAATAGTGACATGGAAAAGGAAAAATAGCCCCAATGTGACAATTTTGCCACATAAAGGTGTCAGACCTACACTGCAACATAATCTGTGACATCTTAATCCCTTTCTTTCAGAAGCTGGGAAAAAAACCCTCACATTGACCTCTTTTCCCCTCAAAAAAACCCAGGACAACTCAAATGAGAAATAGTCAGAGAATGCTGAAATAACTAAACCTTAATTATAAAATCAGAATTAGTGATCTTTTGAGGGGCACTGATGATTCAAGAGGACTCAAGTCCAGCCAACAAGCTTTGGATTGTCTGAAATAATTCAACATCCCAAAGACTGACTACTTAAATATTATTATTCTGTGTAGTTGATTTAAATTATCTATTATGGTTACATGAATTATTTTTCTGTCTTAGGAGAACTTAATGGAAGCATGATCCCAGACCATCTAAGCATCTTAAAGCATCAGGAACAGGAACATCAAGGCCTTTGCACTTTGGCATGGAAAAGTCTTCTGTATTTCTGTTTTCTTGAGAGCTGCTCTGGTCAAGATCCCAGTGTACTTTGGCTTGGCTCATGGCACTCTCAGGCTGTGAATTTCTAACATCATGAAAAGGGTGAGTATCCAAGGCCCAGATTCACAACTGTTTCCACTCAAGGCACATGGGTCTTTCCGAAATCTCACACCGTATGGAAATAAGCCACCTTATTTCCTTTTCTGGGAAGTCCTTCTCAGCTATTACTGCAGGCCTAAAAACAGCAGTGGAATTGGGAAGTGACTGCAAGAGGCAACATGAGTGCAGAGCAAGAACAAATAGGAATGGGAAACTCAACAAAATATACAAATTCCTGAGGCTAGCTCTGTAAGCACTGGAGGAAGAACCCCATCATTACTCCATTCCCAACTGCCAGGACCTAACAAGGCAGTCTCTGTCCTCAGGAGAGGCTCCTGCCTTCTTCCATCCTGCAGATGTCAGTCATATCAAACCACCAGATGAAAGATGATGTCCATCTTCCCTCACATCTGCCTGAACTCACAGGTGAGAGAAGACAGAGCCTCTCTGTCAGTGCAGCACACAGAAACACAGATCCAGCACCATTCCTCTGCCAACCCCGTGGTGAGGAGGAGTGCACACGGGAGATCCAGGTGATCCTACTCCAGCCCAACTCATGACAGGAAGGTGTGTGCAGGAGTACACGCTGTTTTGGCATAAATCTGTCACAGCTAACATGAGTACATGAAGAGATGACACAAGAGCATATTTATAAAGCTAATATGTAATCTTGGCAAATTATTTGGGGAGCTGCTGAGGCCAGACAAACTGCAGGCCAAGTTCCAAGAAAACAAACGCCCACCTGACTTCAAGTCAAGTGGTGAAAAAGCACCAGGTTCACAACCTACCTGCAGCACACACCCCAGCAGCACTGCAGCCATGTACTGGCCCAGCACAAGCATGGCACAGCCAGCCTGAGCTCTGGGCTTCCCCACCTGCTGCGTCAACAAACCTCACAAACCAAGCTGCAGGGTGCTCCACGCTGCTCCCTGGAACCCTGGACTCTCCCCTGGAGCCTGGGAGAGCAGGCTGTGCTGTGAGCATGGCCCTGGGGATGTGTGCTGCCTCTCCTTGCACACACCAGAGCAGGATGCCCCAGCACCTCTGCTCACCCTCCAGGGAGGCTGCCCTGACCCCTGGCAGTGCCCATCCCTCACCCTACAGCTGCAGCCCACAGCGTGCTTCGGCAATGGTGCTGCCTGGCACAGACCCCTGGGAGCACAGTGCCACAAGTGTCCTTCCAAGCACAGAAACACCACAGGTGAGATTCACGGTACAGACACTCCCTTCAGTCAGGAGGGGGTGCTTTGGGACGGATACCTGGGCTAAGAGCTTACACAGAGAGGAAATACATACTTCAGACACCACGGGAGACCACATGGCCCCATTCCCCTCCCCACACGGCCCCACTCCTCCCCACACGGCCCCACTCCTCCCCACACGGCCCCACTCCCCTCCACATGGCCCCACTCCTCCCCACGTGCACTGAGGAACCTCGGGGGCAATTGGCTCTGCAGAGAACGATGCCTGCATGCCCAGGCAGGTGAGCTTGCGTGTGAGGGACTGCAGGAGCCAGCCTGTGAGCACGTGAATGAACCTGCAGGTGCAGGAGTGCTCCTCCTCATGCACGGCTGCTCCTGAGGGTGTCTGTGCACGGAGGTGAGAGGAGGAAGTTGATACATTACATTAAATGTCCAACTTCACCTTTCTGGCAGATGCTCTTCGCCTACAAACACAAGCACCTGCCCATTCACATCAGTGCTCGGGAACCTCGCCCTGCTTTTCAGTGGCCTGGATGCCTGAAGGGCAGAGCTCACACGGTGCAGCCAATGTTCTGGGAAAGCACAGGGATACTGAAGATGTTCGTACTGGGGAGTTGGAAGTCTTGCCATAAGGACTTCTTTATCTGTACATTTCCACGGCTTCTTCTGAACCTCTCCTATTTTCCACTTCAGAGAGTGGGAGTGTCCACTCCTGAGTTAGAAAAGCACAGTCTGAAAACCTAAGTGAGACACAAACCACTAACACAACCCAAGACAGGAAGATAACACATTTCCAGTGCTATTTACTCACAACAATAAAATGTGGAGGAACAGGGGTAGGTTGAAGCAGTTGGGAAGAGCAGGTTAAGAAAGGGGCCCCCAACTCCTTGTTCCTACAAGCTGCACCTCCCAGCATTCTAACCTGATCCTGAACACCCTCCTTGTGCCTGGCTCAGTGCGACACACACATCTGCACTAAAACAAATCAGTGCAAATGATTGATAGACTCCTGAAATACCACAGTCTCTGCAGCAGAAAAAACAGACTCTGCACAGCACTGGCTGGGAACGACCTCACCTCTAAGTTTCTTCAGGGATGGGGCTGTGTTTTTACTATGTTGACACAAGATTTCAGAGCAAAGGGGGATCGCTGCACATGGTGCCTGCACACACAGCCCCCTGACCCCAGCCTCGCTCCCTCAGACACACCTTTCTGCACAAGTGGGCACAGAGGAGAAAAGCAGAGGGAGCAGGAGGAGCTGCCAGACCCACCACCTTCTCCATCCAAACAGCACCGCAGCAGCTCTGGGAAGTGGCAGTATTTTGGGATGAGAGTTTCCCCTGAGGAAAGAGCTCTCCCTGCCCTTGTCCCTTCCATCCCTGCTGCCAAGGCAACTGCATTACAGCAGTAATGGCAGGATGCAGGACCTGCTCTCCAGACCTGTGTGTTTTTTCCCTCCCCAACACCTCATTCACCCTTGAAATAATCAAGTTTCCCCATCTCCAGCAGGAGCAGAGTGTGCTGTGTAGCAGCTCACAATGAGGGGAACATTTCCAGTGGAGAGCCCCCTGCAGAGGGTAGTGCCTGTCAGCAGCAGGAGTGAACAGAGTCTCCAGCTCCCCGGGTTCCTGGCACGGAGGCAGTGTCCTGCCTGTTACAACTTGTTTTGATGACAACAGGCCACGTTTCGTGTGAGGAGAGCGTGCCCATCTTCAGCTCACAGCAGCCTGCTTGTCTCTCTTCACTTAGCTGTAAACATGCTTAAGGTTCCTATAAACACCTCCTGGGCAGCAAACCAGCCAAACATGCTCAATTAAAAAAAAAAAAAAAAAAAAAGAAAGAACAAAAAGGCAAACCCCACAATGAGAGAAACACCCTCCTACTCATGAGCAAACAGCCCTGCCAACAAGGCTCCCTGGGAAGAATATGCAGGAATATCACCTTAACACGTTCACATCACAAGAAAAAAAACAAAACAATTTTTTTCCTTTACTTGATCAACTACTCATTTCAGCATCACCTTCAAAGGAAAGGCATCACTCACAAGAGCCCATATTATCCTCTGTGCTTGTCCAGCCCATCCCAACCTCCCTGAAAGCTCAACTTTCCCGATCAGCTTTGGCATACAGAAATCCCAAGCCATGGTGCACACCAGGTACCAGTTCTGCACCTCAGGCTGATCCCTCAACTTCGACTTTAACATGACAGCAAAGTTTACCTCATGGCAGAGACTCTCCCAGCACATGGTGGTGAACCATCATGCGTGCCAATGGATACTGATGATTACAGATGTTCTCCTAGACTCCTCATTCACTTTTATCCAAACTATTTCATACGTTTGTCTTTGCTGCACAGCAGAGCTGCAAATACCTCAAGAGAGGACAGTCAGGGCCCCAGTTTTTAAGCTCACTTACACAAACACCCACCCCTGGGCATGTGACATCTGTTCTCTCCACCACACACTGATCTGGGGGGTGAGAGGAGGAAAGGAGCATAAATCTGGGGAGGATGTCCCATGCCTGAGGACTTGCTCTGCAACTCTGACTTGAGAGCAGGGATGCTGTGGGGGCATCAGAGGGGCCTCTGCTCCATCTCATGCACAGCTGAGAGGAAAAGTAATATTTTCTCTGAGTCCTTACGGTTTTGCAAGAGGAAGAATCACTTCTGTGGAAAGAGAAAAACATACTTGGCTTTCCATACACATGCTGTACTACAATGCCTTTTAGGAAGGCAAGAAGAAACCCCATTACAGACGCAGGAGATGGACACAGTGATCTCCTGCAGATCTTTCAATCCCAGCAGCCTTTCATCTTTTGGCTCCAGTGGAGGAGCCTTTTAGCTTTCTGCCTAGAAAAATTGCCCAATTAAGACCTTTTGTATTTTATCATTTATTGGGGAGGCTCTTACATCAGCTAAGTTGAGGTGGCAGCTCTTGCTTGGTCCCAGGAGTGACTTACAATAGTGTTCCCACCTGGGACATGAGACAGAAAACAGTGCAGTAAAAACGCAAAACCTATCAACTGCTTGCAGAGTTACTCCCCCTACACCAGCTGCCCGGGATCCTGGAAAGAGTCGCCGCATGGAGTCACAAACACAGCCGTTCCTGTCCCAGAGAAAAAAATACTACTTAGTTTTAACAGACAAAAGAAAACAAATACTATTTGTCTTCTGCTCAGATTTCTGATTTCTCTTAAAACAAAACAGGCTTTTAGAGGTAGTAGGGCAAGAGGAAGGGTGGGGAAGGTCACAGATTAACCTTCCTCCTGTTAGCAGGTTCCAGAATTCTGGCTACAAGACCAAGAAAACACGACACCAAGTGCCCAGTGTGTCCACAGCCCTCTGTGCTGCTGAGGAACCGCCTGTAGAGGATTTTACCCTCCCGCCCTTTCCAGAAGCCTTTAAACACCTCCTGTTTGCAAAAAGCATCAATGTCTCATTTGGGGCATTTGGGAGAAGCTGGAACTTTGTATAACTGAACTTTGTTAGAATGCAATTATTTTGTTCATGTTCTCTCTTAGTTGCTAGTAACTGCATCATCTCAGTGTTTCCAGTTCCAGTCTTAAAACAGAATGACTTTTATAAGAGATGTAAAAATAACCCTGCTTTAAGCAAAGAGAAAGAACCCAATTCACAAGAAAGTTGTTTTCTCCTGCACATCTCTGCTGTCCCCACTCTCTCAAGCCCATTTCTCCCTTTCCATTGCTGGCAGTGAAAGGACCATCACCCCTACAACTCCAAACACCTGGCTCAGCCCCTCTCTCCTCATAACCATTATCTGAAATACTTCTGAGCTGTTTTCTCCCTTGCTTCTACACAAGCCCTCTGCCCACCTGAACAAATCTTCTCTAAGCATTTTTGGTGGGGTTTTGCCAAAGTGGTAAAAAGCATGGTGAGATTACATGAAAGAAGTAGTGCAAAGTACACTTGTAAGACAACTCATCTTCTCATTCCACCAGGCATAAAAAGAGGATTATAACTAGAGGACTTATCCTAGCCAAAGAAATCAGATCTGTTATACTGCTGGAACAATAAATACGTGGTTTTAGCCTTAATATCACGTATAATACTCAACAAATGGACAAGCTGAAGTCCTGTAATGGTTTTTGTGGGAGCAGACATTCATGGTGCCCCTTGCACAGCCACAGTCCAAAGCTTTAAGACTGAAAGCAAGCCTGACTCGTGGGAGTTAAAATTAGGAGGTCTATAACAGGTAATGGAAGGATCAATATACTGGAAAGCATCAATTGTTAAACATTAACATGTAGTTGAAAACAGACTTTCAAACTAGATTAATACCAAATACTGATATTGCTCAAAACCAAGCAGCAACATGACAGCCTTTTACAAAACCCTGAGCCATTCGAAACTTTTCTGTAACTCAGCAAAGAGAAGCGTTAAAAGACACGATAAACCACACGTTAAAAGCCACACTGATAGAATTTTCCTCTACTTCAGAAAAAAAAAAATGCAGCTCACTGCACTTTGCCGAAGCCCTGCTGCACTCCCGAAAGTTTGCACAAAGCGAGCCCATTAGCGGGCGGAGCGCCTCTCCAGGGTACGCATTCCCTCCTCTCGGCACACGCTTCTCTCGCATCAAAGCCGCATTCAAAGCATCTCTGCTGCCTTCCAGGTTCGCACCAGGGCACCAGGAGCGAGAGGCATCTCAAAGCCGTGGCTCCGGGCTCTGTCGTTCCAGCACTGTGTATCAGATTTCGGTAGGTGTCCCGGCACAGAGGGGTGAGAGCCGGCAGGCCAGAGGCAGGAAAGGGAACCCCAGCGCCGGCCGGGAACGGGAGCAGCGCCCGGCTCCCGAGGACCGCGGGGTGCCCGGGCTGCGAGGGACGGGACCCCCGCTCCCTTCCCTTCCCTCCCTTCCCTTTCCTTCCCTCCCGCGCCCGGGGGACACTCACTGCGCTCCGGGGCAGCCCCGCCGCCGTTCNGCCCGGGACATGCTGCTCCGCGCTCGGCCCCGCCGCTCCCACCCTCCGCGGCGCGGGGCGGGCCCAGGTGCGGGCGGTGTCCGCCCCCGCGGGCAGCTCCGGCCCCGGCGGCAGAGGAAGCCTCAGATCCCCCCGCTCCCAGCCGCTCTCCGTGCCAGCAGGAGCGTTGGTGCGTCCCCCGGTGAGGGACGGGAGATGGTAACTCCTCTGCCGGGAGGGAAGACAACGAGAGGGGACGATTCAATTCACGCTGTTACTACACGCAAAGTGAATCCATTTTAAAGTGCCTGTCGCCTGGTGCAGCAGGTGTACGTACTTGGAAGCGCAGTGCTCGCTGCGCTGAAGCCTCCAAACCTGCTTTCTGAAGCAGCTGAGCACGTGCGGTGTCACGTCGTCAGCAGGAGGATGGCACAGGCTTACAGGAAGACCAGGACCTTCCCTGGGTGAAATTTCTGCTTCATTCTATGTCTCAAGCACACTTTTGAAGTGACTTCTCAGAGTCCTTCCCGTGCCGTTGCTTTCATTCACATCACCAAGCTGTCTCGGAGGCTGCAAACTGGATTCCTCCTCGGTGAAGGAAAACGGGAAATAACATCTGGGATGTACAGTGTGTATCCAGCTGGGGAACTAGTCCAGACTTATTCCTTTCCAAAAATGTGTGATGTGGGTGTTGGGTCATGGCTAGCAACTGTTTTCCGTCACAGCTCCACTCCTGCACAGATGCAGCTCCTGTGCTGTGCAAGACCATGAACAGAAGCTCTCAGGCTGAAGTTGGTTTCTAAAATTAATGAAATTATGGTACTATTTTTTTTTCTTGAGACCCCTGTTTAGAAGCAGCCTTCTTAAGTGTGAGGCTCATGATAAAAGCAGCATTTGAGACAAGGGCAGCATCTCCTGTTCCTCCTGGCTTACCCCTCTCTAGATCAATCTCTGAGCATCTCTGCCTCTTGTTATATTTTTGCTTCTAGTTAATCTAACTACTGTTTCTCTGTTCTGTAAATCACTTTTAGCTCCATGCCAACATTGTTTCTCTGTAGGCTTCCCAAAGGTTCAATTATCTGCCACTTGCTCCTTCCCTTCTTTCTTCTTGTGTAATTTTCAACACTAATTACACGTTCCACACCAAAGATACCCCACTGTCCCTAGACTCCACCACCCTGGTGGCTCCGTACCCATCTTCCTGACCTCAGCTATGCCCTGAAGCACAAACAATGACTTCATCTCAACATTCTTCATAGAAATGGCTCAAAGGCAGAATGGTTTCCAGCAGAAATAGGCAGTTTCTGAAGACACAGTTCCCCATTATTTCTCATTTTGGCTCCTCAGGATTTGCTTGGGCTCTAAAAGGCATTACTGGTGGAGCAATCCCAGAGAACTCCCTGTCACTGCTGCAGCTGAACATCACTGTGAGGGAATCAGCATGGCCCCACAGTTAACAGCCTCAGCACAAGGACCTCCTTGCCCCGTTAAGTGGCGCTCATACAGGGGTTGTGCTATCATGGCCATATTTTAGCAATACAATTACACTGCCAGCGTTTGTATGGCTTGGCCTGGGGTTTGTGGCTTCCTTTGCTGCACACACAGCCAGGAGTGACTGACAGCATCACAAGCCCATTGCCCTGCTGCAGCTTGGCTGTCTGGGTGGAAAGCCCCATGCATGATTTTTTCTTTGCACTGCATAACTCCATCCATAGCTTCAAGTCCTCACTGTCCAAATAAAGTTCCACAGAAATGGTACACAGGACACATTTTCACATGAACTGCACCCACTGCCTCTAGGAGCAGCTCCTGATTGCAGGTCCTGCCCCTGCTTTTTGTGCATCAGAAAAATCTTTTGCTATCTAGAGCACACACTTGCACTTTCTGGAAAAGATTTTTCTATACTTTAAGCTGAGAACTTTCAAGGGACTTTGCAGGCTTTAGATATTTACCATAATGAAAATGAAAGGTAAATATATGTATTTGATAATTTGGGAAATCCATGTTTTCAATCTAGTCTTGCACAATTTCTTCCTTCCCATCTTAAACATAATAATACTTAGTTTATATTTTAAGTGACTGTGCTCATCATCCTTACTTTTCAAGAGGTCCCAGAGATGCATGTTATGTTACCAGAGCCACTGCAGAACACAAAGATGAGCAGCATTCCCTGTAGACGTCTGTCCACCCAGGCTAGGACTGGAAAGAACAAACTCTGGTACTGGATGGTTTAGAAGTGGCACCATACTGAGATAAATGTTCACAGTGAAAGAAAAGCAATTTGATCTGTGAATCAATACAGGAGCATTCGGCACATCCCAGACAAGCTTCACCAGGTAAGTATTGAGCTTTTCATTAAAATCAAACCCATTTCAAGAGTGAATCTCTTCATGCCTGTGCAGTTAATAAGTGTCTTGCTTTAACATTGAAGCATGTCTGTGTTAAAAGCCCTTCTGGGTTTTCTGAATAAACCCACATAATCTGTATTTACACATCTGTCCCCAGTCCAACAGCATCGTAATTCTTAAAATATGCAATTTAATCAATGTAAGTGAACAATCAACCCTACTGTGGGCTCTGTTTTTCAAGCTGTATTTCTGGAGCTTACTCAAGCATTGCTGCCCCATATTGGAGCTGCCCTTTCTCCAACAGTTCACGTGGTGCTAAATGGGAAATACCAGAAGTCCACCACACTCTTCTCAAATACTTCAGTCACAGCAGAAATGTTTCCTGGCAGTAGGTTAAATATTGGGTACCTCTGATGGCCTGTTTTGGACAGGAAGTTCTTAACTTTTGATGCAACCTAAGAAACCAAACTTTGCTCCTTTTGTCTAAAACCTTATGAGGACAGTAGACAAAAGGAATCACTGCAGTTCCCACCACTCACACTTCCTATACTGTGTCCAAGAATGTTTTGGTGCATAATCCCAGTCCCCAGGCTAAAAAATGTGTATACTTCCACAGCTAACCCTAGGTTTAAGGAGTAACCCTAAGTTTAAGGAAGTTTAAGGACAACTCTTTAGGCAGTAGAGACATTTTCTTACAATTTAAAGCAACCAGAAAAATAAAAAAAGCAAAATATTGCAGAAAAATTAGAAGGAAAACTCTTAGAATGTCCAAATACATTAATGACTTACTAATATACTATGATACTACTTTGAATAGGGACAAATAGGACACCTTTATTAGGATTTTGACTGAGCAGGTACAAACACCTTCTAGAACATCAGATAAAATATGTTTGTGAGCTTTAATTAAAAGTCTGAACAACAACACTTTGCATGAGTATAAACAGACCTACCAGAAAAACGTACACAGGCATGTTGCTCCCAGCTAGACTCAAAAATACTAATTATCAGAAAATTCCTGGCCTACATAGAAACATTTGAATTCCAGAATATCAGGCTGCCCAGAGAGTCCATCCACAGTGGTAAAATGTGCGTGTTTCTGAAGTGATAATCCTCATACAAGCATATCTTACATACATTACTGTTTAGACTTACTCTAGCACTTCTGAGAACTCTTCATCTGCCCAAGTGCAGTCACAGCATCAATTCACATTCAGATTGTGATATAGGAAGATCACAATGGATTTTTTTTTTAAATTTTGGTTTGGTTTTGTTTTACCCTGTGTAACCTTGCTGTGTGGGGTTAGCTGACACAGCATGTCCCTGTAATTAAAGCAACTGCATAAAAACTGCAAAACTCCAACAAATACTGCATATAAATACATCACAGGTTTGAAGCCAGAGGGAACCACTAAATGATTTCCTGTTAGCTCATGTCATTATATTTCATTAAGTCCTAATGGGTCAAACCCAGTAGCTTATTAAAACAAGCTACTTTCTCCAGAGGTGAAATAAGTCTTTGATTTGAAGATAGAGATGGAGAATTTTTAACCTCCACACCTAGTTTGATATAATAAGGGGGAAAAGCACAATCTCCCTGTTAAAAATGTAAGCCTTTTAAAATCGGGTTCGGGTTACTTGTTGCTCAGCACTGCTCTGCTAGGATAGAGTGTCCTTTGGTAGGATTTTTTTTTGTCTTCAAGAGCCACATAATAATCAGTCTTAATGCAAGAGAAAATGAGCTCTTGCACAATCTCTTCTCTTCCTCTGAATCATCTCTGGTTCTCTGCCTTAACCAAGATTTCAACATTCCTTCCGAAAAGTAGGCACTCCTTCCTTACTTTAATGGAGCTACACAACAAGGTTTCCCCTGCTCCTCATTTGTCTCCTAGTTATGAAAGAGATATTTTAGTATCTTTACTCACAATAAGAACATTTGTTCAGTTCTAACCTTTAATCCTGTAGTATAGTCTGTCTAATCTTAGAAGCAGACATTTTGCAAATCTTTCATATTCTGGGCTCCTACATCCATAATCTGGCATTAGGTGTACTGAAGTGTACAAGCCACACTTTACTAATTTCAATTAGCAAAAAATGCTAATCAATCCTTGAAGTAAGCACTGTTTTTGGATTTCCACTCAAAAACTGTAGGAAAAAATGACTAGTTAAGGTGGTGGAACTTCTCCCAGGAAACCCTTTTGAAAATGCCAGTAATGCTTTGTTGACATTTTAAAGGGTAGCTGTCAGTGGTAGGAAGCACTTGGCTCTTTAAAGCAGCTCTTGGCATGAAGGTCTCCACTTGCTTTGGCAACATTTCACAGGATCACGTGATGTCACACAAAAAGAGCATGTACAATGCTTTGCACTTCCTGCACTTGGAAAAATATTCAAGCTTCCAAATAAAATGGATTTACAGAGTAACAATACTGTAATTTCCCTCCCACCCCCCTCACACAGGAAGTGTTCATAGCCTAGTGACATACTAAGAATCATGTTCAAACTGCACTAGTGATTTTGATACACTAGCAGATATATTAGGAATGTTGTCATTTTATTCTGTTCAGTCTTTCTGAAGTCTAAAGAATATTGGTAAGGAAGACAGGAAATTAAACATTTACATCCTTCTTCCCCCAATACTTCCTCCCAGTCTTATAGTCACAGCCACAGTGCAGGACCGTAAGGGACAGCAAGCTTGTCACAACAAGGCTGGGACAACTGAAGTGGTAGGGATGTCTTAAGGACATTTCCCCTCCTGCATTGCTTAGCTGATGCTATAAAAATAATTCTTCCTTCTCCAAACATTCACAGCACATAAACACCCATCTTTGCCATATCTACCTATGAAACACTAAACGAGGATCTGCACAGCCACTTCCACACCCAACAGAAATTGCCTGCTTTCACACACTGAGTTCTTCTCAAAGGGCAGGGAAGTGCTAGTAGCCTGTATGGTGTGTATTTCAGAAACAAGGTAAAAAAGGTGGAGTAGGAAACAGAGGCATTGAAATCCCTTCTCCACTACAGATCAGGCTGCCAGGTGGACAAGACTTGCTGAGCCCACAGTAGAAGCATGAGTACCTGCAATTATAAACTGGGCTGCAGCCATGTTGTAACCCTTGCCATGATTTCATCTGTTGTCTGGAATTGTGATGCCTGCTATGAAGACAGTCATGGTGTGGCTGGAGAATCACTATATAGCTACAGTTACAGCTCTCATGTAGCAACTGGGCACCTGCTCTTCCTCCCCAGTTTGTTACAGGTCAGTATCAACAACTGCTGTAGCAAAAGCTGACCCTGATTTCTCTGCACATAATCATTATTTTGTTTAGAGCTACAAAGACAGATAAAAGGGTGGTTAAGGAAGACACCAGGTCCCCTTTACTATGGGCTTCCTCTGTGTGTTAAAAATGTGAGGAAGGGGAAGAGAAGATGAATTTCAATTGTGTAGTACCTCCCTCCCCACCAAGCATTCAGAACTCATCCTTGCAGAAGATTTCTATAATGGCCTATCTTCTCCCACCATATTAGATCAGTTAGGTTTGTTCCACTTAGGTTAAAACCAAGCAAACGGGAGCTACTTTATAAAATAGTTATCCTGTCCAGGAGTCAAGTGTAAGATTTTCTATATGAGAATTTCCAGTCACATCCTGAGGTGCTAAGCACCAAAACAGTAATTCATATAAACTATTTTAAAAGCTGCTTCTCATAGGAAAATGTCAGCTAAAATTCAGATCTTCAACTGGATCCTTCTATGATCAATGATTTCATTACAACCACATATGTGATTTATGATATGCTCCAAATAAAGGCAAAGGGCAGCATACACTGATCCTACCACAGATACAAAGATAAGTCACACACGCACTCCTGATGTTTCAGTCATCATGTACTTTAAGGAGAGTTTTATCAGGTGCCATCTCTCAGCTCAAGCAGCAATATAATTGGGTACACTAGGAATGGCTCAGGTACGCTTATGACATGAACTGCAGATTTCCTCAACCTTCTGTCAGTGGATGCCAGGAAACAAAAAAGCAGGAGCTGGTCTTGCATATGACTATTCAAGTCTAGCAATGTCCTATTCCTAAAGTTAGGATGCCAGCTAATAATTTGGCTTCAGTAGTGTCGTAGTTCCTCCTCTAAGATGTAGATTTTTGTTTTTAAGTCTTTTAGTTCTCCTTGAATTTTATGAGTTAGTTTGTTTCCTTGGCGGACCTCACGTAGAATTGCAAGATCCTGGTCTGGTCCTAAATTCAAAGCCACCTAAAAACAAAAAGAAAAACAGATTAAGAAAAACAAAGCTGTACAGAATACAATTTAGGGAGTATTATGGTAAGTATGAGGGAGAGAACTCCAAAGGAGACCCTTTGTAGCCTTGTAACATATAAGTTAATAGCACTAGGGTAATGCCCATCACCAGTAAGAAGGTGCTCCAGAACCAAAAATAAAGAACAAAGCTTTTGTTACATTATGTTGTCGTATTATAGCACTGGCAAGGAAGAAATCTTAATAGAATATAACCATGTTGACTCACAGCCTGTTGACTCCTTTCTAGTTCCTGTGTCACTTAGAGGCACACAAGAAGGGGCAAGCTAAAGTATTTATCAAGTAACTTGTATCTCAGTACCTCAGGAGACAAGATGATGTTTTATCTTTGGCTCTTGGAACTAGGTGATCTAACTGTGGCTGACCTGCTGCCCTCTGACCTGCAGGAGCAGGTCACGTCCTTGACTCAGGCAGTGCCACATGGTCTGTCCAGCCAAACTAAGGCTGCTGGATAATCAGAATTGCTGATGGCAAGCTGGCCAGGGCTGACATTTCCTGGCACCCTGCAACTGGACAGCATGCCAGACCAGCCACTTTCAAGGGCACAGCATTGGAAGCGGCTCTAAAATCCCTCTATTCTCTTGACCCTACATGGTTCCTTATTGTGTCATCATGTAGCTCTTGGTCACAGATTTTAATATGCAAATCAGGAAAGTCAGTCACCTCTAGTCATTTTGACCTCAAGTGATGAGAAGGTTTGAATGATCACTCTGGAGACTTCTTGCAAGTATTTTGTTCCCCTGCCCTCTTGTGGTTAACAGTGTTAAGAAATTGAGAACACAGTGGAGAGCACACGACAGGTATAAAAGTCTGCAGTGAAGGCATCCTACATGCTTTTTCTTCCCTTTCATATACTGCTGCTGCTCCTTAAAGGATAAAGTTTAAAAACCCACAGGCCAAAAAAAATTAAATATATATATAAATTGAAGCCTTTAATCTAAATGAATGCATTAGTCTGTGTAAACTGACTTGTGCATCAAAAGTAGAGGGAAAGAATGAACCAGTAGCACTGCCAGATTCCTGCAGGAGAGTCGAAGCTAAGATCATCCTCTCAAGCATACTACAGATAAATGTCTCATCCTAAACTCCAAGCAACATCAGGGCTGTGCCTTTCCCTCTAAGCTGTTCTGATGTTCATCTACACATCTGGAAGCTTCTACAGAGAACACAGCTACAACCTGCAGCCATTGCTTCCGCAGTGATTTTTGCAAAGTCACAAATGACATACTAAAGTAATAAACAGAATACTCACTTATCTATCTCTTACTGGAACAGAACCAAACACCATGGCTCTCACAAAGAAAATAAACAATAACTTTATTTGCAGGATAAATTTCTCAATCAAACTGCTGCCTTGCAATTCTGAGACTGCTAAGCAAGCTACAGGTATCACATAAAAACTTTTGAGAGTGGAAACAAAAAACACACAGCTAATGTATAGCCAGGACAGTTCCTGGTAAGCTTGATGCCTAATTGATAAACAAAGACAAATCTTTCTTGCTTTGTAAAATACAGAGGAGGCAATTTTTGTAAGATAATGATATTTAAAGGAGTACTTAGAAAAGGAATTATTTCCTTAACCCTAGGGGAATACTACATTAAGTGCTGAGAATACACCTCTATAGGATAAGCCCACAAGCCTGCCTCAGAAAAGCTTAGCTGTTACCTTATAAATATGCTTCTCTACATCTTTCAGTTTCTGCTGAAGCTGTTTGATGTCATTCTTGAAGCCCTCCACTTCCAGAGTACGGCGTTTTTCCAAGGCTTCACATCGCTGAGTCATCAGTTTCAGGCGCTTCTCCATCTTCTCTGAGCGTTCCTAGGGAGAGGAAAACTCAGCAGGCTACACAATCAGTGCTGCAAGATCACCTCACAGCCAGCAGGTGAGTACAGACTCGTTACCTTAAAGAGCTCTTTGCCAGCATCTCTCTCCTCACGGATCCTGGCCACCTCCCCTTCCAGGGAGACACACTGCTCTCGGTACATGTGGGACAGGTGTCTCTCCTGCACCAGCTTGTCCTGCAGTAACTAGGACATAGGACACACACAGAATTAACTCAAGGCTGTGCTTACAGAGCTTCCCCTGCCCTGGACAAGCAAGTGTGGTAACACTGTCAATGTGACAGGAGAATAAAAATTATCAACTGCAACTACAGGACAATATTCTAACAGCAGCTGCATTACCAGAACCTTTGAATTAAGGTACTGGTTTTATGTGACTGCTCATCATTAAAAATAACATTGAACTAATGCTGTAACTCCCCTTTCACAGCTGCTTGCCCAGTACTGCATTTCAGAGGCATCTGCCTTCAGGGGTAGACAAACAACTCCCTATTGCCCGTTGCATTTCCAGTTCCTTATTCCCACCTCCCAACTGGAAGTGCAGTGGAAGAGGAAGAAAAATTCAGACTGCTAGAGAAGAGCTGGAAGCCATTAATTGAGAGGACTCATTGTCCCCTGACAGCAGCAAGGAAGATCCAGACACAGCATTTTAAGGCCATTAGCTCAGAACACTTACAGGAACAGAGAGCCACATGCAATCAGCAGGTTAAAAACTGGCCACACTTACCACATGGATTACAGAATTAGTAATTTTTTCTGGGCATGAAAGAAACTGACACTGACATGCTACCATAAATCCTAACTATACATTTTATCTGAAATTTGAAAATGATGCTGATTTTGAAGCAGGAGAGGTTTTTTATTTAGATTAGTGCCAAAAACAATGTAACTTAAGGCAATCCAGTATAACTTTGACTGCTGCTAGTGACTGTCTATTGTGCCAAAGCCAAGGTACTTGCAATTTTCTAGTCAAAAAACTGTTAAAGAGCCTCTACCAAAGACAAAAAACATTACCTTCATTTCTCTGCTTTGGCGTTTTGCAGTTCCATCACTTGATTGAAGCATCTTCTTCAGCTCCTTCTGCTTCTTTTTTCCTGACTCTGTGCTGAAAGCAAGGTCGTCCAGATCTTTGCCAATTTTCCTCATCAGATTGTCCTTCTCTGCCATCCATGCTTTTTCATTGGCTCTGGCATTAGACTTGAGCTGGAGAAAGTCCCGAGTACTCTCATATAAGAGATTTTGAGTCTTATGGAGCCTGCAAAAAGGGACCCCACCGGAGTTAACTTCTTCCTGTGCCTACCTAAATTTCATCATTGCAAGTAGGAAGAGGCACAGGAGAAGACAGGTGGTCTAAACGTGAGTTTAACTCTTCCCATCTGATGAAAGAAGTGCTCTTCCAATGTGAGAGAAGGTTTTTAAAGAGCAGATTATTCCACTCATCTTCCACACACGCTACCAGGTGGCTGCATTTTTTGCTTTCCTGCCCGCTGCAGGAAGCGGCGCACTGGAAGCCATGACATTTCTCCTGCTCCCTCTCTCCTCATCCCAGACTCCCGTGACTCGGGCTGTGCTCCCACACTCACTTCTCCGTCACAGCCCTGATCTTGTCCTGGTCGCGGCGGTGCCGCACCTCAGCCTCCTCCATGTGGATGCGCCGGTCCTCGAGCAGCGCCTGCACCTGCTCCTTGGCCAGGCGTGTCTGCTCCTCAATCTGAGCCTGCAGGGCCCTCACCTGCACAGCAAACACAGCACACACCAAGCACATCACACCAGCCTCTGCATCCCAGGATTTACATCAAAAACTGTACCCAACAGGACTTTTGGCAGCTCTGATTCCTCAGTCTTTTGTCCTTGTTTTAATGCTAAGTATTCCAAACAACTAAAACTGTTTTTAAAAAAACCCCATGCTGTAGGCAATAAAGGCATACCACAAGGAGCAACATTAGATTGTTAAAAGATGTAAATTGCACACATCTAACAAGTCCAATGGAATGTGCAGAGACACTCCTGTACCTTTGGTTGAACAAATACCAGTAATAACAAAAACAACCACCATCAATATCTGCTGTACAGGTTTGTCCATTATTTGCTCTTCTTGATTCATCCTTCCTCATACTTTACCTACAGCTTCTGGCATCTTCCCCAGTTCATGATTCTGCACATTTTATCTTTCATTCTGCCATGCTACCTATACCTAAACTTTTATGGAAGTCCAGAAAAGGGAACATTGCATTGTATCAGTGCACCTTATGGGGCTGCCTAATACCATCTCAAACACTTTGCTTTTTCAAACTTCCACAAAGCACCCAACCCTGCACATTTCAGTGGGTTTAATGTACATTCATATCTGCTATCAAATCATGGGAGACAGCATCAACCACACATTCTATGCTTAAGGACAACATATTTCAGTTGACATTACTGGAACATCTGCTTACATGAAGCTTCTAGAATCAGTTCTTAAATTGACACACCCAGCAAAGAAACAGCTAAGTAAACTGACAAAGTGTGAATCCATACTAAGATGCAGGGATTTATACAACTGGTAAGTCCACAACTTGTCTAAGCAGACAGCGTATTTTTTTATCATAATTTCCTGCAAGCCAGCAATTATGTCCATCAGTCAGCAAATGTTTTTACCTGTAGTAGAAGTGTCTCATCATCTTTTTGATAACTCTCAGATCTTTCTCGTTTCTCTTCTTTCGCTGCTGGTTTTGAAGTGCTCTTCTCTGTACCTACTGAAGAAATTCAACAGAAGTAGGAAAGGGTTTTCCAATGTACTTGCAGTACCTTTCCAAGCATAACATATTTGTGTTCTGGTGGGCCAGGAACAGCAAAAGGGTTGCCATTGCTACAGTCACAAGAACTTCTAGGAGGGTTAGCTGAAAGAAAAGAATTCTAGAATTTGGGTGATCACAAACCTTTATCCCCTCTATCATACTGCAGCATTTAGGCACCCTTCTAATTTTGTTGGCATATATAGAAAGAAAACTTGACATGTTTTCTCAAAATAAATGATGAATAGGCAGATGCCACAGCTGCGCAAAGCTTGAATGAGTTTTGAGCTTGTTGGCTAATCTCAGTCAATTTGATGAGACAATTATTTCAAAAGAGAAAGTGAGTGTGCAGGCAGTGTGTGCACTACAGGCAAGCAGGACCTGGCAGCCTGGAGTGGCTGTGGCAAAGGTGCCTGCCCAGCTCCAGAGCAGCCATGTCAGGGTCACACAGCACAGGGGGACACGAGAGCCAGCCAAGGCTGCTTCAGAGGATGCTCAAGGGAAGCCTGGAGCACTGCACGGATTTGTACGTGCTGCATGGACATTTGGGGAACTTAATGGAGAGTCACCAAAGCGTTCAGACAGGAATTATTTTGGCATACAGGAGACACACACACAAAAAACAAGAGCTGAGCTGCTGTTACTCAGCTTGGTGTGGTACCTGTGCTAGAAGCATCATCTTGTTCGTGGGTCTCTGCTGGCCTTGGCAAAACAGTAACCTACAGAAACAGGATATCTGCACTGAGCATCTACTTCCCCCAAAGGTGCAATCAAGAACAAATCTTAAGTTAAAATGAAACATCCAAAACAACAGCATTACCTCACTTCCAACACAAGACAAGGAAGACATTCACAAGTGTAATGCCCATGCTGAAAAGTTTCCTTTATCATGGCTGAGTTTTGCCATTACTGCTTCTATATTTTTCACCAGAAAAACTGGAAAATAATTCTGCCTTTGATGGCTTCATTAGGCCAAAAATCAGCACTCTCAGCAGGAAAAAGAGCATTTTGGAGACAGAGAGAAGAGGAAGGTGAAGATGATGGTATTTCCTTCTTTTATACTCCTCCTTGTCTCATCAAGAAGGAGAAACACAAAGCTTCATTTATCAGCACATTCATTCAAGATACTGAACAAGCCTGAGATAAAAGCTAAGTGATAAAAATACTGAAACTCAGTTGTTGAGCTGAGACCCACCTAAAAAAAAAGGAGGCCATGAAACAGCAGGTTATAACCCCAGTGCTAATCTTTAGGTTGATATTACATAATAGGCCTAATTTTAGAGCTATCCTAAAGCAGGAATTTTAAAGCTGCTACAAGATTTTTGAAGAGCTTGAGCAGTGCAGAGCAACCATGAACAATTTCAGCCTTTTCCTGCACCTTATTCCAAAATAAATCCTATATTCCCACCAGACTCTGTATATCCAAATCACTCATGACTTTCTTGGGTAGGTTCAACTACATTGCACACCAATTCAACATAAATTCTGAAACATGCAACACAGTGTTGTCTAGAGGGGAGGGTTCTTCAGGAGTCTGCAGCCCAGGAAACTGCTGCAGCAAGCTTGACACATTCTTCTTTACTGAAGCTCAGAGACAGGCTTTCTGAGACAGCTGAGCTTCAAACACTCTGCCTGGTCATTTTCTGCACTTTTTTCCCCTCTTTCTGTGGTGCTCTTGCTATCTTCTTGACAACCATTTGCCAGATGACTTCAGACTCTTACCTGACATTTCAGAGGCATGTTCTGAAGGTAGGAGGAGGCCGATGCTAGGATGACCTACTTCCAGCGTGCTGTTTCCTACTTACCTTTCAGCATTTATACTGCAACCCAGTGCTGCTACAGATCCCTTCTTCTTTTGGGCTCATTTAGCAACTTTTGACTTGTGTGACAGATCTGCTCTGTGGTCAGACTCTGGGGTACAGATACTCATGATACAATCCAAAGAGGGGATCTACAGAAAAACAGAACTTGCCTTATGTGGAGGCTCCTTATGAAAATATGTAACTTCCCCTTCTTCTGCTCCCAGTAAAGTCAGGAGTTGTTGGATTTTTTTTCTATCCTCCAATTCCCTGGAATACAAAGGAAGGGGTCAGCAGATATTTTTTAACTACATCACAACATTGTGTCACACTGTCCTTTTAGTTTAGCTGTTGATGCTAGTTTTCCACTCAGTTGCAGTTCCCGAGAACATTGCTTTAAAAACAAGCTCCCAAAGACATTCCTGATGTTGCCAATACAACAACACAAATTTTGCTAAGATTGGAGAGCATTTCTCTTTTCTAGTATGGCAATACTATGTATGCTGAAAAAATAGGATATGGTGGAAAGAATTTGCATTAAGAGTTATGAACTATCTAAAATTCTTCCAGACTGTAGGTGTCCATTGTTTTAAAAGCAAACTACACTAAGAGCTCCATCAGGCTTTTTATCACACTCCTGAGGAGTGTGAAAGCACACCAACATGTTTTGACTAAAGTTCTTAAATCTTTAATGGAAAAAGTCATACTGGAGGAGGGAAAGAGTGAGGAGGAAGTAGCAGCAGAGGCAATATGCAATGAATTGACCACAGCCTCCATTCCCTGCCCCACTGTGCTCCTCAGGAGGAGGAGGTAGAAAATTCAAGAGTGAAGTTGAGCTAGGAGAAGAGGTGTGGGGGAAAGGTAAATTAAGATCTGGGTTTATGTCTCATTATCCTACTCTGATTTCATGGAATGATTTGGGGTGGAAAGGACCTTAGGGATCCATCTAGCTTCAAGCCCCTTGCCACAGGCAGGGAACCTTCTACTAGACCAGGCTTCTCACAGACCCATCCAACCTGGCTTTGAACACTTCCAGGGACGGGGCATCACAGCTTCTCTCAGCAACCTGTTCCAGGGCCTCATCATCCTCATAGTGCAGAACTTCCTGCCAACAACTGATCTAAACCTGCCCTCTTGCAGTTAGAGCCATGCCCTTGTCCTGTCACTCCATGCTCCGGTAACATGTGCCCTCCAAGTGCTAGAAGGCTGCACTAAGGGCTCCCTGGAGCCTTCTCTTCTCCAGGCTGAACAGCCTCTGCTTTCTCTGTGTGTCTTTGTAAGATAGAGTCTCCAGCCCTCTGGTCATTTAACCGTTAATAATCCCCCCAGTCCAGTCTGGTTTGCCTGTGACGATCCCTGGTGAACGGTCTCTCTGTCCTTATCTTGACCCATGAGTCTTTTCTTGTATTTCTCTCCCCTGTCCAGCAGAGGAGGTGAGGGATGAAGAGTCTTGGTGGGCACCTGGCATCCAGCCAAGGTCAACCCACCAGAGACAGCTTCAATCAAAACTTGACATTCAAACTGGTAACACAATTCAAATTTGAACCGATGCTCAACTCCTGCTCTTCCTTCTGCTACCAGAGCAGGAGGAATAACAAGAGGAACATATTTAGCAGACCGACAGATGGCACTGCAGCTCCACAGTGTGGTTGCACAGAAGTGCAGCAATCGCAGCTCGGAGGCCCCGGGGTGTGGCTGAGCACACCGAGCTCCAGCTGCTGCCGGCCGTGCCTCACCCACCTGAGCTTGAGGCGGTCGTTCTCCGAGTAGAGGCGCAGCACCTGCTCCTTCTCCTGGAAGAGGTACACCTGCATGTCACTCAGAGCCTTCTGCAGCTCCGCAATCTCCTCCTCCATGTGCCGCACCTCCCAGTGCAGCCGGTGCTGGGGGAGACAGTGAGGGACTGGACATGACACAGAGCACTGGACAGCACTACAGACTCCAGACTGACTGGGAGCTGGCAGCCAGCTCAAGAACTCCTGCGTTCTCCTGTAAGGTTTGACCAGATGAGGGCAGTATTGGGAAAATTATTTTAAAGTGTTCCAGCTGGGAGTTGAGAGCACTGAGAATCACTGTCACCTCACAGCAGTGAAATAAAGCCTCAGCTTATGCTCTGCTTGGGTCTCCAGTTCCTAGTGGCTACATTTCCAAACTGGTGGCCAGAGCAGGTATAGGGAGTCTGACATCCACCTAGCAAAGCCTCTGTAACATCATTTACTTTTGAAATACATCACTGAAGAACAAACATTAAAATGTCTCTATTGTTTAGCAGCGAAAAATCTAGCTAGTTACTATGTTTCATTTTCTCCACCTGGTGTAAGCAGCTACCAACCACTCCTGTATGAAAAAAAGCATTATTTTGCAACCTGCCCCTCTCTTTTTCCTACATGACAGTAGGATGTACAGCACATACTTCCCCAAGGACGTTCAGGCTGCTTGAAGCATGGCCAGTGCTTGAGGAAACACCTCAACCACCTCAGACGCTTTACTCCCAAAGAACCATCCACAATTACAAAGATGACTGCTAGGCAGATGCATGCTATAGCCCACATCAGAGCACTGCATATCTTGCAGATATTCTGTAACATTTCTTGCTCTTAAAAGGCAAATTTTTAGATGTCTGCTTAACAGCTTATGGCCAAGTTTATGAATTCCACTGCAGAAACTACATAAGCCAAAACCCATTGAATTTGGAGAAAAAGGCATTCCTTCACTACAAGAAGCAAGGGAAAGAAGTGGCACAACATGGGAAATGAGCATCTAAACTCAGGCCTTAATATTAAAAAAAAGGAAGCAAAACCTCCACTGTGCAGATATAACCCAGCTGTAGAAGAACATCCTACAGGCATGTTTCTGTTTGATTTGACAAGACAGACAACAAGACTTTAAAATCACCCCCCAAATTCCTTCCTAGCTCTACCATGTAACTGGTAAATCCCTTGACTTCTGTGCTGAGTCTCTAACTGAATAAAACCACTAAGCTTGTGGATGCAATCCATCATTGTTCCAAACCTCGTTTGCTAACCTGCTCGTCGTAGGTCTGTTTGTATTTCTCCAGCCTTTTGACCAGCTCCTCGTGCTCCTCGTCGAAGTCGGCGATCTTCCTGCGGTAGTACTCGAGGAGCTCGTGGGAAGGGCTGAGGTGCGCCAGGCGCTCCCGGGCGGGCGGTACAGGGCTCAGCAGCTCCGAGCTGGGCGAATCCGCCGAGCGGCACGAGGCACGGAGCGTGGGCAGCCTGCACACAAACAGCCTCGTGAGCCTGAGCTTCCACGGGAAAAACACACCTCCCAGGGCAGCTGGAGAGATCTTGGCTTGTCACACACACTCAGTTAAAACACAGGCCAGCTGGAGCGTTCTCTGGGTACTAACGGGAGATCACGGCGTTTAGGAGAACTGAGAACTCTGATAAACACCAGCTGGCAGGTGTGTTGCACTGGGGAGGAGGGCCCGGCCGAGGGAAAAGGTAAAAACAAACGGCATGGAAGCAAAGCCTCACGTGTTATTTTGGGAGGATGACTATGAAAAGAGGAGAAAAACTAGAAGGACACAGCTCAGGGGATAAAAAGTCCATTGCTGTTCAATTAGAAGCAGCAGCTGCTGTGAAATAAACAGGAAAACAATCTATAACAGTCGCTATCCGACACCCAAGGAGAAAAACACTTTCTAAAGACAGGCCATCGAATAAGGATGATAATTCAGGCTAGCTGATGCACCAGCCATTATAATTTAAGGTGTAGGTCTAGGAATCTGTGTGCTCTCCTTTCTGGTGTACTTGATGTTCTTATCCACATAGCCTGTTTACCCTCAACACTGAGATAGAAGCTGCCAAGCTCTTGAACCTTATGCTGTAGAGCTATGTGGAAAGCAAGTCAATGCCATGCAAATCAAATAAAGGATATAGAAAATTACATATCACATTTTTCCTAAAAACAATATCTAGTGCATTCAAACATTTAATCTGTTCAAACAAGCACTAAATTTGAAAATAGAGCTGCAGAGTTAAAAAAGAAAACAACTCAGAAAGTGTTATTTTTCTTATTCATATTAATATGACAAAGTCCTTTTTGAAAGCAATACTATGTACAATAAGCCAAGAAGCCTTTTGACTACAGAGCTGCTTAGTGAAAACACAGTTTAGAATCTGGTCCTGGAGAACCAGGAATTTTGATGAAGGCCATTTGGTAGGTGACCCTGAGGCAACGGTGACCTTTAGGAGCCGCTCACCAAAGCTGCTTGGATCAGAATCCCAGTGCTCATCCATGAAAACTCCGGGCCCTGCAGGAAAGCCCTAAATACGCAAAAGCGGAAGCATTGCGTGCAGGACCAGCAACGCCCCAACCGATACACTTAGAGAACAGCCCTAGCAGGAGAGAGGCTGCCCAGGCACCAGGCGAGCGCGTTACTGCTGTACTGCACAGGAGCAGCCCCAAAGGCAAAGCAGCCCAGCAGGCAGCAAGGACAGGGCTCCGGGAGCCGCGGTGCCCAGCCGGACCAGCCCACCCTCAGTACCTGACGTTGTGCGGGGTCCCCGCACGGCGCTCCGCCGCGCTCATGGCGCCGCTGCGGAGTGCCGGCCTCACCGTGAGCGGCGGACAGCGGCTTCGGGCACCGCGGCAGGCGGGCGGAGGCGGGAGCCCCGCTGGAGAAGCCGGGGGTGGAAAGCATGGGGTGGGGGTCCCGCCGCCGCCGCCTCACGGCCCCAACGGCCGAACAACTGCCGGGCCCCGCCGCGGCTTAAACGGCGCCGCGCCCCGCCCCCGCCGCCTCCTCCAATCACAGACAGGCTCCGTGCCTGCGCCAATCAGCGCTCGCGGCACGGGCGCGTCTGCTCCGCGCGGGCGCGTCTGGGAGTTGTAGTCGCGGGGCGGGCGGAGGGCCCGGGGCGCGTGCGCAGTCAGGGCGCGGCCCGCGGGCAGCACGGCCCCGCCCGGGGAGCGGCCGCTGCCGAACTCGGGCTGAGCCTCTAGGTCATCCCGGTGCCTTTCAGCCTCCTCGCGTATTCCCACTACTACCTAGTGGCAGCTTTGCCATTTATGCACCAAACGATTTCCTGATTTATTAAGCGTGGTGGAGAAAAAACAATTTGCTCAGTAATAAGCCAGGGCTCTTTTAGACTTTAAGAGAAGGAAAAAAAAAAAAAA